>JABUQX010114008.1:10000-12402 GCA_015478945.1 Trachelipus rathkii
GTTAGATGAGAGATGGGCTGGTTATAAAACTGGTCCACTGAATCATGTTAGGTGGTTAACTCTTGCCATACGACTTCTCTGTTTGTACACAAGGAACAAAGAACCAAACTTGTGTTTGAAGAAGTTGGTTCAATTTATTGTTCGGGTTTATGCTCCTTCGTGGTTCGAAATAAAGGCATTCATCCACACTGCATGATGCTCCTCGCATCCTCTTCTCTGCCTTCACAAGACTGAATCTTCTCACATACAGTGATGTGAAAGCCATTGCAAAGAAGAACATCCAAGGTAATGCTTTCTGTCTTCTACCTGAAAATTTCCTATATGCAATGGCGAAAGATGATGAAAAAATTATCAGAAATCTTGGTCTTCAATCTATACTCCAAATTAGAAAAGGTAAATTTCCAATCACTTAATATAAATATACCATAAAAATATACCAAATATCAATATATAAATAATTAATGTAGCGTTCACACTAACTTTTTAATAAGCTTTGCATAAAATAAATACATAGAACTTAAATACTTTGCGCTTGAATTTGCAGAAACACAGTTGATCAGATCAGAAAACTTGTGACGAGGAATTCACAGTTGAATTGGAATCCAAACACACTTGGTAATGAATTTATCGACCCTGATTGCCCAATGGACGTTGTAGAAACCGCAATCACAACGTCAATTTACGATGCGATCAAGTCATTTTTGACAACAAATAAAGCTAGATACAGACTTCCCATCTTACTCTCAGAAGCGTTGAAAGAAGTGTAAAATTAGTAACAGATTCTTCAATCGCAATGTGTAGAGCGGACTTGAGAATCGACACAGGTGCATTCTTACTAAAGTACAAAGTAGAAGCTTGCGCCAGCCATTTATGTCAAAAAGACATTGTCATCATTCATACGATGAATATATGTATAGGTATGGCAAACCTTTCAAATAACGTCTTGTCTTTGCATTTTGGCAAAAAATTACAGGAAATGGCAGTAAAAAAATATTTGTTTTCATGTCTCGCATAAATATGCATTTAAAAACTATTATTACAATCCTTAAGCTTTTATTCTACTTTAATAAATTAAATATGAGTAATAATATATCATTAATGTGATAAAAAATATGATGTGCGTTGATTACAGAAACTGTCAAGCGAAATTAGCGTTCTTTATAGGAACAATCTTTAAATGCAAATCTGCAAGTGAATCCATTTATCCGATCTTCTGAATTTTGCATATGATTCCATTCAGTTAGCCACAACTATTTTTACGCATTACGATCTTGAAATTAGAATATCGACCACCCTAATATATTTATATATATATATATATATATTATATATATATATATATATATATATATATTATTATATATTTATATATATATATATATATTATATATATATATATATATATATATACATTCCACAGAAAAACTAATAAAAAGTTAAAATCTAATTATAATTAATAATAATAGATAAAAACAATAAAACGTTCAAACATAAGTTAAAAACATAGGCATAATACAGAATATTATGACTAATTAAAAAGTTATATTGAATATAATTAAAATAGTTGTTATTGAACCTAATTAAATAGTTATTTAATGAACTATTTTAAATAGTGTTAGTATTGTTTCATACTGGTGACCTCAGAATTTATATTTAAAGTAAAGATAAACCATAATAAGTTCATTGGTTTTCGGCCCACTCCTCATATGTTAAGAAAGGAATTGTTATTGGGCAATTCTTGCGTGCTTTAAAAATATGCAGTCCTCATTTCCTAGATAATGAGATAAGTTATATAAAAAAGAATTTTTCTTTCTTAAAATATCCTGACTATATAATCAAAAAAGCATTAAAAGAGGCTAAATTTTTTTTACGTCTTTAAAGAAAAGTAAAATTTCAACATTGAAAATTTGCTGGTATATCCGGGTAATCTGAACGATGATTATATTATAAAAAAAATATATTCCAAAAAATGTAAATCTAGTCCAAACTGTTCCTTGTACTTTGAAAAAATTCTTATGCTGGGTTTGAGAGAGAAAAATGAGAATATGGGGAGTATATAAGATAAAATGTGGGAACTGTAGCAAAATATATGTAGGAGAGACAACAGACTTAAATAGAAGAAAATATCAGCATTCTTATAGTCTTAAAATAAATGACCAGAATTCGGCTCTCACAAATCAAAGAAGAATGGAAGATCATTTCATAAATATAAATGACTTTTCTCCAATTATTTTCATTAAAGACAACTACAAAAGAGAATTATTAGAGTCATTTATTATCAATAATACAGAAAGCATGAATAGTAACAAGGAAACTTTTTGTTTAGATTCTTTAACAAATAATATATTTAAAGACATTTCTTCATTTTTAAAGACACTTTTAACTTCTTTTAATTTATTTAC
>JABUQX010114009.1:5000-7500 GCA_015478945.1 Trachelipus rathkii
ATTTTTTTTTTCTACCTTAATTTTTCACGTTTTTACAGTGAATCGATACGTTTTTTCTTACTCATCGGCAAAATGTACTTTCTTGCTTACCCTTTATTATTTAATTTTAATATTTCGCATCTTTCTATCACAATTTTTAAAATTATTGTTGTATCATTATACTAGACATATAAAGAAAAAAATTACAATAAAAAATCTATCGATCCGACTTAAAAAGTAGTAGTAAATATATCATATATATATATATAATATATATATAATATATATATATATATAATATATATATATATGATATATATTAGATATAGACGTAATAGTACGGTAGAGTAGTAGTGATAATGTATTATGAGTGGGTTATAGAGATGCTTGATGTGTGTGTGTGGTGCTGCGTGTGTGAGTGTTTCTTCCCGAGAACTGTCACTGAACTGATGTTCGCTTAACTGCTATATATTAGAAAAAATAGAAAAACAAAAAACAGAAATTTTTTTTTGAATAGTTAAATCGCTATCATTCTTATGTTTGTCAGTTTCGAGAAAAAAATAAGATTATCGCAAATGTTTCGATTTTTTTTTCTCTCGTTTCTTACATGCATTATAATATAACTGGTTTAAGAAAATGAAAAAACTAATCCTGTTGAAAAATTTGATGTACTGATATATAATCTATAATATATATATATATATATATATAATATATATAATATATATTATATATTATATATATATTATAATATAATTATATTATAGTATTATATATATATATATATATATATCGTATACGTAATATTATAATATATATATATATATAATATAATATAGTATATATATTATATATATATATGATTTATATATATATATATATATATATATTATATAGCCTATATATATATATATAGTATATAAATATATATGTATATAATATAGGTTTTTATATATAAGTATAGTATAGTATTAGTGAATGCTGCAGAAGTGTCATTTATGTGTTCGCATACCGCGATGTTTGAGTAACAGTCCGCGGATGCGTGATGGTTTAATATATTATGAATATCATATATAAATATGATAGTATATATTATATAATTATATATATAGTATATATATTATATATATAGTATATATATATATATTATATTATATATATATATGATATAATAATATATATATAATTATATTAGATATAATTATCGAGATTTAGCCACAATCTATTAAGAAAAATGTGACCCTAGAGGACGGGGAACCCAACTCAATGGACGCCCATCCAACCGTCTTTCTCTAACCTCGTGTCCCGACGCTTTAAATGAAAGCAGATTTTGACATGATTATATTACTTTGTTGCACGTAGTATTGAAGATTCCAAAATAGGGAAAGTTTCTGCATTGAGAGACAGTCTCAATTTTTTCTGCCTTTTCCTGCGAAGGTCTGTTCTCTCGTTTTCTCATATAGTTCCCAGCATGTGCGGTAAATTACGTCTCTCACTTGGAACACTAGCTTGAGGATAGCCAGGTTTTTCCTTGCAAGTTTACTTAAAGCGTGGGGTAAACACTTGCATTTTGCTTAATTAACACTCTCTACCAACTGATAGGATCGTCATGTCATTTGAGTATTTCTGGCAACTGCATGCTTCTTGTGAGACAGTAGCGACAGTTCATTGCCAGTGGCAACCTTCTTAAGTGCGCGGTGTTTCTTCTTCATCACTACTAGGACTGTAGAGAATTCTTCCAGTGATCTGTTTATTGATTTTATCTGTAAGAAGGTGTTGGTGTCTCGTAGATATTTGTGGTTTTTTTTCCTTTTAATGGGTGGCGAATTAACTGACTGTTCAGATTGAAGTTTTTCAACTGCTACACAAAGTAACGATTTAACTTGATGTCTTGAATATGTTTACAGAAAACTGTGACTTTATAAGCAGTGACTAAGAGTTGCAAATAGTATGAAGGTCATTATTCACAGAACCAAATCGTTTTTCTAACTCGTAGTTTAAGTTACAATTTTTTCATTCTTTTATAAAATCCGTCCTCATTTTCAATTTGAAAGATGGTTTCATCAAAAATGCTTGCCTTTAGCTGGTTGAGGATTAATGGTATTACATAAGAGCACAGAAGCTGTAGAAGCGGCTGGATCTTTTTTTTTATTGGTATTTCTTCTTCAGAAATGGTTTTCCAATAGCTTGAATGCAGTGTGATATGATGTTCATTTCCAAATTAATAAGATTGTTAACTATGGAATAGAGAGGAGAGAGAGAGAGGAGGAGAGAGAGAGAGGAGAAGAGAGAGAGAGAGAGAGAGAGAGAGGGAGTAGAGAGAGAGAGAGAGAGAGAGAGAGAGAAGAGAAGGAGAGAGGGGAGAGAGAGGGAGAGAGGAGGAGAGAGAGAAGAGAGAGAGGAGAGAGAGAGAGAGAATGAGAGATGAGAGAGAGAGAGAGAGAGAGAGACTTCCTACCCAAAATGCTAACATGACCTCACGAAGATCCATAACATACAATTATGAATCTATATGACAAAT
>JABUQX010114009.1:15000-32500 GCA_015478945.1 Trachelipus rathkii
AAAAATAATAATAATAATAATAATAAAAACTTGGTGGTTTCATTACAAAGTGATAATTTTGTTCACGACCACACTGGTAATGAATTTACAAGTCAAATGAGGCAATTTTACAAAAAACCAATTACTTTTTTTCTCAAATGTCAGAATTCCAAAATATCAATCTATATTTCATATATAATGGAAAATGCATACAATTTGAAGTAGTCGTGCCACCAGCATTCCATTACTAGCAGTATACCGTGTCAGATTGTACTAAGAATTGTTGTTTTTCAGGGGAAAAATCTTGATTTGTGCAGGTCCTCAACCAACATAAAATGCTAAACAGGAGTATTCATTGAGCAGATTTTAATAGCATTTAATTTTAACATTTTTAAAAATTTCAGAAATTAAATCTTGAAGTAAACAAAACGCGATTCACATCATTAAATTATTTTATGGCCTGTATATGCATAATATGATTCTTACAAATAAAAACTAATAAGTAGTAATATAATATATAATAGATATAGATGTATACTATTTAAATATTTATTATAGAAATTATATACATTTCTCGTGCTCTCGTTATATTAATTATATATTATTATAATATATAATATATATTATATTATTAATATGAAATAATATATATAATAATAAAATAATAATAATAATAATATTATAAAAATAATAATATAATATGAATAATAATAATCTAATAATAAATAATAATAATAATAATAAGTAATAATAAATAATAATGGTGCGAACCTCAGGTACTAAAAAAATTCTATACCGGTGGGTTTGTTATAAAATAAAACCCCAAAATGATTTGTCCTAAATAACTAGCCACAACCATATCACAAAACAGCAAAATACATTTTCTCTACTTATAGTCATATTAGTTAATTAATAAAGCTGCGTGTTAATGTCATTATCCTTTGACCTCACGATCAAAAGTTGCTTCAACTAATAATAAGTAATAATAAAATAATAATAATAATAATAAATAATAATAATAATAATAATAATAATAAAACTCGATCATAAAGGATAGGAGTGTTTATAATCAAATGATAAAATAATAATATTAATAATTAATATTTCCTATAATTTAGTAGTGATACAAATAATAAATTATTAATTAATGCTTATGTCGTTCCCTTAAACTTTTCTATGTAAACTTCAATTCAGCCTATATATATATATATAATATATATAATCGATATATTATATATATATAATATTATATATATATAGTATATATATAGTAATATTATATAGTTTATATATATAGGTATAAATATATATATATATATATATATATATTTATATACTTATGTATATATATATATATAGCAGAAAAGAGCAGTCTACTCATTGAAAAATCACTAACAGCGTTTACGATATTAATTTAACTGTAGTTTAATTTGACAATAATATTCATAGAAAACACAAGATAGCGATCAAAAAATAAATGTCATGAAGAACAATAATAAACAGGTCAAATTGTGGGAAACGCAAAGCAATAAAAATATAAAAGCAGGAGTACACAACGTACAGCACGAAAAATTATAACACTTACACTGAACGGAGACGCGATTCATGAATTAATGCTCTTTTTTTTTCTTTTTCTTTAATGTCGGGAGTGAGCTCCGCGACTATAGATGTTTATTTGAGTCACGCTCTGAAATTTGACGAAAAACGTAGTGCAGGTCGCCAAGTATGAATGAATGAATGAAGAAAACGAACATAACAAACACTTAGTGAGACAGTTTTAGCTTTTCGGCAATATATGATATATATATAATATAGTAATATATTATATAAGATCATAGTCATATATCACCTATATATATATCTATAATAATAATAATATTTATATTATATATAAGTTATATAAAATATCATATATATATATATGTATACGGTATATATATATAACGGTATATATAGGTATATATAAGTAGATAGTAATATATATAGTATATATATATAATATATAAGCTATATTAGTTTAGTAGCTGAGATGTATTTATTATAATGGCAGCTTTTTATATTATATATAATATAAAAAGTTCCCTGGGTCTTGGTGCTCAATACTAATACTATATATATATATATACGGTATATATATATCTAAGTATATATATATATATATATATTATATATATATATACTATACATATATATATATATATTATATTATATATAATATATATATATATTATATATATATATATTATATATATATAGTAATATCAATTTTTTGCTCTATGATCCTTTTTAGCATATCGATTGCATGGATCCGAACACATTTTAATTTGATAAAAGTCAATTAAAACTTTATTGTAATAAAGAGCTTCACACCTTTAAAGAATATTAAAAAACGGGTCTTAATTTATTTATTTAAATCTATGTAACCGTACGGTAACCTTAACTCTATGCTAAACTTATATTATGTGTATAATTTATTTCCTTTCCATTGTTTCAAATAAACATATTCACCACTAAACATGCTGTAATAAACTTATATTATATGTAGAAAAGAAATCAATTTTTTTTCTAACCGCGGCGCTGCTGGTAGCATTTGTTCGATAATCAATAAATTATGAAAAAAAAAATTTGACTTGTCGGGCTACATCTACTCACAGATAATTAAAATCTTAACAACTTCATATTATAATAATTTTTTCTTGTATTTAATATGAAATTTTTTTCTTCTCTTTTTTTAAAAAAAATATTTTTTTAATTTAAAAACCTTAAAAAGTTTTATTTTATTTTAAAATTTTAACCTAGATTCTGCAGAAATTTTAAGATTATTTATTTAACCTAAAAAATAATGTATATTGAATGTATAATTTTCCTCTTTACTATTTAACAGTTAATAAAAAAAGACTTTTTTTTAAGAAATATTTGAAAATGTTCCTGAATCCTTAATGTACACACCAGAATTTATGAAATTCTTTTTATTTAAATCTTATGTAAAATATTTAAAACAATGGCTATGTTTTTAACACTTCATTTTAATTAAAACTTATAATTTTTAGATTATTTAAAAAGTACCGCTACCGCCGGTATGTTTTTGGATCATCGCTACCGATACAGTCGCTATTTTTACTTGGGCATCACTCCTATCGTCGTTCCTTTTTTTACGGACATTGCAGCTACCGCTACCACCAGTAATTTAAGTCTCTCTCTGATATATATAGTATATATATACTATATATATATATATATATACTATATATATTAGTATATATATATATATATATAAGTAGCTATATATATATAATATATATATATATATTATATATACTATATATATATATATATATATTATATATATTGTGCGTATTCAGCAATGCTCTCTTAAATCTAAAATTAAATTACTTTTTAAATTCATAATGTTAATATTAATTTTAATTTTAGTCTTACAATTACTGCACCTGAAGAGGTTTCGGAAAAGAAACGAAAATTTTGCTTAATGTATAAAAATAAAATTTTACTTAACAAAAGTATGAATCCTTCTAAATTATTTATGAAGAATCTCTACCAAAGGTTTCAATAATATATATATATATATATACTATATATATTTATAAATAATTATACTATATATTATATAGTAATATATAGTATATTATATATATGTTATATATATATATATTATAATATATATATATTATTATTATAGTATATTACTTATAGCCAATCAGATTAATACTTATATCATTGAGTAAATGATGTGAACCATCATACTAAAATTCGTATGAAAATCTTTGAACTTCTTATTTCCTTATATCTTAATTTTCATTCCTTTCCTTCCTTGATTTTTTAAAATTTGTCTACGAGAATCAAGAATTGTTTGCGATTTGCACTCATTCATCTCTCTCCTATTGCTTGCACCAATCACTCTCGCAAGATCTTTTACTTACGCCCTGATAACGACGCAGACGACAGTGCTGCTTATCTCACATGGCACTCATTTCAGTGTCATGTCATTCAAATACATCTGGACGAAGTCGGCTGGAATTGATATTCGCGTTATGACAACAGATCTTTTTTAAAATATGCGTCATTCACGGTATTGTATGCTCCTTTAGTTCCAAACATTACTCCACCAATATTTTATAGAAATAATTATGCAATTTGTGTGTATTAATATTATACTATATATATATATATATATATATTATATATTATATATATATATATATATATATATATGTATATATATATATAATATATATATATATAAATATATATAGTATATATATATTATTATATATGCCGTGTGTGTGGTGTTGAATACTAACACAGCTGTTTTTTGTATTTCTACCATAATGTTTAAACAGTAAAGGGAATTGAAAGCATACAATTAAAGTAACACACCGACAAGTAATAATTAATGAAAAAATCCATTCAATCTTTCCTTAAGTCTATAGCGTTTACCCCATCGTCATTCCATTATATTATATATATAATAGTAATATATAATATATATATATATATTATAATATATATATATATATATAATATATATATATATATTATATATATATACTAATATATATATATAGTATATATATATATTATATTATATATCTTAATAGATAATTAATAATAATAATAATTTAAAAGAGAATAAATTCGAAAACATAAAGAGAGTCGGATGTAACCTAAATTTGGAGGTTGCATTGTCAATTATTAACTCGGTTCGCATGCAATATCACACAAAATAAACAATAAGCAACGCTTCTCAACTTCATTAACCTAATGAAGTGTGTCACTCATATATATATATATATATATAGTGGTGGGGTAGAGTGAGTAGAGGGAGTTTATATATATAATATCAAGGTATAATATTATCATATATATATATTAATATATATATATATAATATATATATATATATATATATAATATATATATATATTATTATATATATTATATGTCTTTTTTTGTAAAAAAACTCACTCCGATTAAAATGAGAAAATCTAGTGCTTACATTCTTATTGCATTAAAGCAATATTTTACTATTTTTCTCCACTCCCGGGTCGGGGATAAGGGTGCGTAGACGGGGTAGACACAACTGCGAGAGTCCATATAATCAAATAAGGTCATAAATCTCACGAATTTTATCATAGCGCTACAGTTAGCACATTATATATAAAAGTATGTTAAGCTAACCCTAGTACCTGTATGACATATTCTCGCATGTATATGAATGATCTATCTAGAGCAGGAGTTTGGAGCACTAGGTATTTTCATTGGCACGAGGAACATTCTTAAAATAAAAATATGTTTACGGTATCCTGCTGCAACGTGAAGCAGAGACCAGAAGTTGCCATAGCAACGCATTATTCTACCAATCTACCTTCTTTTATATATCTAAAAATTTCTTCAAGACGGTTTCTCAAGTTTTGAAATCCGGACTTAATCGAAAGATATTAGCACAAATACAACAATGAAAACATTCAAAAACAAAGACTATCAATTCTTACAATATATATTATTAGATATATTATATATAATATATAATATATAATAATAAATAAATTATTATTTAATAATATAGTATATAAATATATATTATATATATATTTATATAAATAAAATAAATATATATATATTATATATTATATATATATATATATATTATAATATTATTATAAAACTTGTCCATGATTTGCATACGAAATAGATTTTATTAAGGTAGGTCTTGTAGAGAGTAGGGCAGACTTAAGAATGTCATAGAATCCAAATATTCCTTTAAATGGATTAATATCTTCGCAAAGTTACTAAACTGAAAACTATGAAAGGAAAGAGAAGATTAAAAAAAGCATCTGAACGCCAGCAGGTCGAATGATTGAGCCTTGGTTCCGGTTAAGTGTGGGCGGCGAAGTATTTTTGCTCGCATCGGGTCGCGCAGGCCAAATGCCTTCGGATTTTTTGGCTTTTCATTCCGCCCAACTTGGATTTATTTTCTAATGGTCTACTCCTGAACTGTCTGGGCGATATTAAAAAAAAAAATTCACACCGACACCTCTCATATATAATATATATATATATATATATATATATATATATATTATAATATACTATTATATATTTATATATAGTATATATAATATATATATAATATAACTATATTATATATTATATATTAATTATGTTGCCCGATTACCAAAATTTTGTCCGATTACCGGATACCGAACAAGTACTCCAAATTTTTCATGCCCTGATACAATCTGTCCTTTCTTTTCTGCTTTCAAAATCTTGATCCTGATAATCCAATTAATATATATATATATATATATATATAATATATTTAATATTATAGTATATATATTATATATTATATATAATATATATAGTAATAAATAATGATATAATATTATTATTATAATTATATTATATATAATATATAATATATTTATACTGTATATCGAAGTACTGGTTAACGAAACCATAATATTCTCTACACTGCGGCGGTACCCAGGCCGTAGCTCGCGAGCAACTATCGTTTAAATGTGGCTAGTGGATTAGGGATTCATCACGTTTATTAAAAATAAAATAGTTTTAAAAATTTTATATATATATATATATATATATATATAATAAATATAGTAATATAATATATATATATAATATAATATATATATAATATATTATAAATATTATAAATATATATATATATAAAACATATATATATATATATACTATATATATATATATATATATATATAAATATATATATAATATATATAACGTCCACTGAAAAAGGGTCAATCTCTTCGGCCTCCTATTTCCCTCTAACTCAATCCTGGATGATTCTGGCATCCCCTTCTCCTCTCAGACGTCCTATGTCTTTGCCTGTGATTATCATTTGAGATCGGGTACATGGGCTTCCTGAGATCTATGAAACGTTTAGGAAGCCGGTCGCACCGGATGGCATCCTCCCCCGAGTTGAAGGAATTTGCTTAGCGTGCTACCCCCGCCCTGCGTTCAACTATATTCTCTATGGTCTCCAGATACGAGCACTTTCCCTCAGTGTTGGACAGCGCATATGTTCCAACTATTTCCGAAAAAAGAAGCGCCGCTCTGAATCCTTCTAACTATCGTTTCGTATAGCTCTCACTTGTAAATTTCATCTAAAATCTGTTGAAAACCCTTCTTCAACTCTCATGTCTTAAGACCAATCTGGACATCTCAATCTCTTTCTTTAACCGTTAATCGCCACTACTGCTTTCGGCGGTTCAAGGTCTACTGGCCGATATACTTTCCTAATAACCGATTATAGTTTTCCGGCTCTTAGGAACTACGCGGAAGAGACTTGCGTGAGTGGTGGCGCTGATATATCCAACATTGACCGGGTTATGGCACGCGGTCACTGCCTCTCTAAAGCTCCCCTCCTTTGGGTTTGCCTCCTTCTCTTTGCTTACTATGTCTAGCTTTCTTTTCAGATCGCTCAATATCGGCTGTGGTGATATGTGGAGCACTTCTTGCCTTTTCTGTCAATAGTGTCCAGGGTTCGGTCTTATCCTTCCTACTTTTATTCTACTTTTCATTAATGATCTTCTCAACCTGCACAATCTAACTCTATCCACTCATATGCCGATGACTCGAACCCTCATTTCTGTCAACTCATGTTCAATTCATTCTCCCATCTTTTACTTCAGAATTGCCCTCTCGTCTTAATCTTTCGATTCTATTCTCGCTTGATCTGAATAGAATTTCCGAGTGGGGTCGCCTCTCAACCTGTGAAATTCAATTCTTTTAAAAACCCAAACTTCTACAAAATCTCCCCTCTTAAAACATCTCCAACTTTCTTATCTCTTTCGACGTTTCTCTCATCTCTCCTGTTGACAATGTATTAAAACATCCTTGGCCTTAACAAAACAAAAAAAATGTCTTGGAAACCGCACATCACAACGGTTGCGAGGGCGGCCTCAAGAAACTGGGAGATTCTGTTTAGACTGCTGAGACTTGTTTTTGTTTCTCTTCTCAGTTACTCCAGCAAATACAAGGGTCTCATCCCCTTGTATGGAGTACTTTTCTCATATCTGGGGGGGGGGGCTCTGGTTTCACCCTGCTTTTGGACAGAGTGGGGTCGAGTCAAAGGCCAAAAGTTTTATAAACTGTCCTGTAGTTTCCAGTTTCACTTGACCTCTATTCTTGCGGCGCCGATGTTTGTGCTTATCTCTTTTCTTATAGGTAACCGCAGTTGGCAGAGCTTCGAGGGAGCTTATCACTCGCGTATCCTCCACCTTACGTCGCCTCAGTGGAAACTAAGGGTGGCCTGTGTCTGCACATGATTTTTGTGTTGTTAGTAACTCCAGGCTAGTTCGCTGCGGGTGCTTCCTTTTTCCTGCCACCTCTGTTCTGTGAAACTCTCTTCCATCTTCTGTGTTCTCCCTGCGAAATTTAATCTCCCTCACTTTAAAGCCTGCGTCTGTGCTCATCTGCGTAATTGCGTTAGAATGAAATTTTGGCGTGCAACGCTCCCTCCCTGAATAGGGCTCTGCTCGGTGAGTGCGGTTGGTGACAAATGAAATATATATATATATAATATATATTATTTATATATTACTATATTATATTAATATATATATAATATTAATATATATATATATATATATTATATATATATAAAGTTATAATATATATATAATATATATATATATATATATTATATAATATATATATATAAATATATAATATATATATAATTATATATATATAAGCCGTCTTCGTTTTTGCATTTGGCTTACGAACGTCAAGAAATGCTCGATGTTCCGTTCTTTTTTGTCAAAACTACCAAAAAATGGTAAGAAAATGACTCACCAAACGTTGAGATTTTCCTAATTCTTCTTTAAGGTTGCCTATTTCCTGGGCTTGCCGGAAATTGTAAGCACGTTCTTACGAAAAAAGTAAACAAACAAGATGGCGGTGTGTTAGGCCCTGTCTGAATTGATGAATTTTATTCAATAAAATCAGCTTTAAATCTAATTTCTTCCAGATCAATAAACTCCATCACAATAATTGATCAATTATTTGTAATAAACCATTTGTTATTTTTTTCCTGTTTATTCCAAAGCCAACTGGCCTTCTATGCATAAAGCGATTCCAAATGGTTTTAAAAACAAAAGTTAAGCCATAGCACAAATCCGGTGGCTCGTGTTTAAACAAGAATATCTTGCTCTAAAACTTGGTGAGCAATTCTTATCAGCCCGTAAGCCATGACAAAAACGAAATTGGTCTAAGTCTAAATTTAAAGCAAAGAAAATTACTGAAAAAATTCTTCTAATCGAAACGCTTCGTATTATTAAATTCATGTATTAAAAGAGATAGAACTAAAGAAATTAGTTCCAAGTAAAACATTAGTGGCTTGCTACTTCTATTAATCGCAAGCCCACTAATACTTTACTTGGCGACTAATTCTTATTCTATCTCCTTATTCATAAAAAATTGCGGTCCTAAGGCCCAGATATACAAGCCTTTTATTTGTTTCGATTGGAAGTTTTTCCATGAAGAAATCACCTTTCGCCGGTAAATTTCCAGCTTTTAATCTTTACCCTCAAACTTGATAAACTGTTTATTCGTGCTCGATAACACTTATCGCCCCAACCAAAAACTACTGCATAGGATGTTCCTAAACTTCCTGTTTTTGCTCGGCTTCCCTACATTGGATTGATCGTCACTTTCAGATTAGAAACAGTCTTAAACAAAAAACTTTCCAACAATGCAACGTTTCATTATGTTTTTTATTAACAAAACAAACTCAGTGGCAGTTTCATTAAGAATTAAAGGAAGCATCCCCATGAACTGAGAGTCCACACATCGTTACCAAATATAAAGTGCCGACTGCAACGTGGACTATGTAGGTCAAACTTTACAAAAACTATAAAGATGCGAGCCTTCAAAAACATGGACATTTCCTTTCGAACCTAATCTCGCCCATCAACTGCAACCAGAGAGAATTTAGCTGTCAGAGATTCGCTATGACCTCAATAGGCACCCTATATCTCTTCCAAAATTCTCCATTCTTTCAAAATGGCTTCTTACAGATGAAGAACTTTAAAATTTGGAATCTTTATATATAAAAAACATTAAACCTACCACTAACATCCATAAGACGACTTCTTTTGGCACTCCTGATTGCATGAACTAATTTCCCGAATTTCGTGAAAAAGCGAACACGATTTTTTCTTACGGAAGGGGTTTTACTTTTGTTTTTGCAAACAATTAATTAGCTTTTGTGATGGAGCCCGTCGATTTCGGAATAAACCAAAAATAAATAAAATTATGCCAAATAAGAAAAACTAACATGTTTATATTACAATAAAAAATTGACAACTATTGTGTATGGAGTTAATCGATTGGAAGAAATAGATTTTAAAGTTGTTATGAATGAAATATCATCAATTCAACAGGCCTACAACGCCGTCATTTTTTTTTTTTCACATTTTCTTATGTGAAATTTTACCAGCACGGAAAAATAGGCAACCTTTATAGAATTAAGGAAATCCTTACGTTTGGTGAGCATTTCTTACGATTTTGGACTAAGTTTAGCAAAAACGAACGCAAACTCGAGCATTCTTTCGTTTCGTAAGCCACAAATGCAAAAAAATCGGAAAACGTCATTATGAACATAGAGTGTGGGTTAAGATAAGATTACGGAAATTATCAGACAAATTTCGCGGATATATATATAATATATATATATATATATATATATATATATATTAGGATATATTATATATATATATATAATATATAATATGATATTTATATATATAATATATAATATTATTATATAGAATATATATATATATATATATATATTAATATAGTATATGCGAAATCCATTTAAAGACGCAAAATGTGTGGTATCGGTTAAAGGTATCGGCATAAATGTTTGCCGATTACCGATTACCGATACGAGTACTACTACACTCAAAATACCTGATACGATACCCTCAAAAATCGACCGATACCCCGATACCGATACCGATACCATGGTATCGGTGCATCACTATAAATATATTTATATAATATATATATATATATATATAATATAATATATATAATATAATCATATATATATATATATATATATATTATATATATATATTATATATATATATATATATATATATAAATAATATATAATAATTAATATAAATATATATAATATATATATATATATATTATATATATATATATTATATATTATATATATATTTTAATATATATGTCAGCCTCCCGAAAGCATCATGCATGTAACTAAAACATTATAACACATACTTGGAAAAAAATAACATTTTATTAATTAGGAGACATTTTTATCCATGAAATTTAAAAAAAAAAAAAAATAACGCTTTTTGAAAATTTAAAATAGTTAAAAATGTTGAAAAACTTGTATGATATTACCGTTTTCTAAGAATACGAAGAAGCTCGAGTAGTTCCGAGTGGACGCAAATCGGTCAAATGTGTGAAATTTTTTTTCTTTTTTAATTAAAGAATATCCCAACGGTAAACAAGAACGATGGATAGAGTCGGGCGTTTCTCGGCCCTACCGGGACAACGGAGGGGACTATATCGTCCGCACCCTCGCCCTCCGTCGGCTCGAATCAACCCCTAAAAAGATATAAAAAGAAAAAATAACTTTGTTTCTCCAAAGCGTAAAATTAAAATACTATTTGCCTCTCGTGATAAATGCAGGGATTCAAGGTCAATCACACTTGTACGCTTGCCACATCTAATTTACAATAATCTTAGAATAATCTTAAAAAAATATTAGAATAAAAATAGTTTTTTTTTTTAATTTTCACGCAGGAAATTGAAAAATCAATAAAATCAAAAATTTATTTTTTTTTCCTGTAGCTTTTAATTTTTAGTTACAGCATGATGCTTTCGGGAGCTGGCCTATATGTCAAGTATATATATATATATATTATATTATATATATATATATAATATATATATATAATAATATATATATATATATATATATAATATATTATATAATATAATATATATATATATATATATATAAGATATAAATATATGGGTAATAATCCATTAATCACCCAATGAAAAAAATACAATTTTAAACCCAATAGTCAAGATTTTAATGAAAATTGTATAACATGAAGCACTTTGCTCCTAATTCCAATTGGGCGATAACCGCAAGTCTCTATGACCAATAATAATTTCTCAAGAAACGAACTCAAAAAATTTGCTTGGGACTGGCCCAACTGGCCGGGATCCCCCCACCTTTGAGAGCTAGTTACATTGTTCGGTTTCTCGTTTATCCCAATACTATAAAAAAAAGTTAAATATTTTTTTATCATTAGAATCCTCTTTTCATGAGCTTTTTGATGGTATAATTAATTTACCATTTTTAATTACTGGAAAAAAAAAAGGGGGGAATTTTAAACCCCACCCGGGGTGGGGGTCAAAAATTCTGGGGGAAATTTTGAAATAATTTTTTTTATGATATCATGAACCTTATATTATTATAATTAACAAAAAAAAAGATGTATAACTTCTTCTTCAGGCTTAGGTATGGTAGCCTAAGCCACTTATTGATATTTGTAAAATAAAAAATATATTATGTATTTGGAAAGTCATATTATAATATTATATATATATATATATATTATAAAAAATATATATATAATAATATATATATATATTATATATAATTGAATATAATATATATAATATTATATATATATAATATATATTAATTATATTATTAATATAATATATATATATTATAATATACCGTATGCCCCAATTTAACAAACGTAAATAATAAGGGCATACATAACATATAAATATTCATGATTATGTGAGCACCAGTTAATAAAATATTTTAATATTACATCCCATAAAAGACTATATTGTTCTACCCCGCTTTAAGCATGTTCAAACAATTTAGCAATGATCCTTTCCCTTGTGAACTACACTTGTTCCGGCTAAACGTATAGTATGTAACAGGAAACTGCTAGGTCTAATTAAAGTTATATGAAAATCATCAACAGAATCATACCAATATATATTTCTCTTCCTACAAAACATATATATAGATTACATTAGTCTCAAGAGTATTTGCAATGATATTTCATTAGGCCTGCGACTTGAACCTTTTACCACCTAGATTTATCACTGAAAGTATCATGTCCATATAATAATTCTGTTCACTCACAGGCACAATTCTATGAAAATGCTATGGTTCCAGGTAAAAGTCATTGCATTATTCTTAACAGCCAGTTTCAACTTTACTTGCAATATCTTAAAAATTGCTTATCTGAAGTATTAAAAGTCATTAAAGCTTTTCAGTGTTAACACAAAATGAAACATTGCTGTGCGAAAGAATTTGATCATCAAAGTAATCTTGTAGTTTGCTTTATGCGAGTCTGTTTTGTTGTGTGCATCTAATCCCATCATCATCACTTCTCCAGGTGTGGCATAACAAGCCATTCACATGCAGGGCCCATAGAGTGTCGTTATGATTACCAAGCAAAAAGGAAGTTATTATTATTATACTGAGTAACACAGCCATCAGTAAAATAATGACGTTCTCTAGGTTAAGAAAGATGCCGATAACGCTATAAGGAAGTAAAAACTGTATGGCACTTTGAATGTGAATGCTTCAAAACGACTTTTAAAACATAAAACTTGATATCTAATTCTGAATCAGTAGTTTTAAACTACAGAATCAAAGGATGGAGTTCAAACTGTAAATTCTCCCAATGAAAACTTGGGCTGCACTGATGACAAATAAATAATGCTGAATTAATCTCCCCCAATAAACACATCCTCATACTTTAAATTTTCCCTTAAATTTTATAGAAAGCACTTTGTTCTTTTGCAACAAAATGATGCCTTCAGAGTTTGATTAGATTTTCACTCAAAATGTCAATGAAATCATCATTAGGTTCAACATAATCGAAAAGTGTACATCTATAAACAGAGACCCATTGTTTAAAAAAGATATTTCATTTATCTCTATAATATCTAACGAATTTATGAATTTAAGAATTCCATCTTTACCTGGACACATGGGGCAATGCTTACAAATACCCATCATACATTTGTTATTAGCAACATCACATACACTTTTTGCCAAAACATCTTTATAATTTACGTTTCTTACATGTAAAGTATTTAATTTAACATCCTTGGCCTTAACATAAACAAAAAAAAATGTCTTGGAAACCTCACATCACAACAGTGCTAGGGCGACCTCAAATAAACTGGAATTTTCTGTTAGGACTGCCGAACTTTTATCCTCTTCTCAGTGCTCCAGCTATACAAGCTCATCTGCCCATGTAGAGACTGCTCTCATATCTGGGGGGAAGGGCTCTGGTTTCACCCGGCTTTTGGACAGGGACGAGTCAAAGGTCAAAAGGCTTATAAACTGGTCTGTACTTTCCAGTTCACTTAACCCTCTATCTTTGCGGCGCGATGTTGGTGCTTTATCTCCTATCCTATAGATCGCAGCGACAGGTGCCTTGAAGGAAAACTTAACACTCGCGTAAAACACTTACGACCCGCTCTCCTACACAAGGATCTGCAATCCTGTCACGAGTTTTGTGTTGACAATTGGTAACTCAGGCTTAGTCGCTTGTGTGCTTTCCCTTCTTTCCCACCACCACTCTGTTTGTGTTAATTCTCTTCCATCTTCTGTACTTTCCTTCTGAATTAATCTCCTCACTTAAAAGTATGCGTCTGTGCTTCATATGCATTAATTTGCGACTAGAGGTGAACATTTGAGTTTACTACATCTCCTCCTTGAATAGGCTTTCCCGTAATTGGTGGTGACAAACTGTAAAAAAAAAAAAAAATCCTTGGGGGCAGATATTGGCAAATGAACTGAATCTCCACTCACCCCATCTAAAAACAGTTCATCAGATTATCCCAGAAATCCACTCTCTTCAACATACCTCAGATTGACCATTATGTCGCCAACAGCACAAATTTTTAACTTTCAAACTTAAATTGTAACTTTAGAATTTCTAGTACCACACACACAAAATCTACCATAGCTCTCTACAACAATTATCATCAGAAGGCAAAAACTTCATCCCCCTCTCATTCCTTCTACATCATACACAAAAAAACATTTTCACACCCACACACTCATTCACCGCTTCCTTTCATCTTTGTTTCAGTCACAGCGAGCAAAATCAAATTTGCCCTTTCAAATACATCCATCACCTCTCTCTACCTCTTCTCCCCACATTTATTTCCTGACATTCCAATTGGCCCATAGGATCATACTTTTTCGCGGAAAGATAGAAGGCCGCTTACGTGATCACAAATTGCTCAGAGCATGCATAGCATTCCTGTTAAAAGATAATGGTAGGGGCAGCAATCCAACTACCACGTCCCTTAGTTGCTTCTACATACAACCAGACATACAATGTGGGCCAATTTTTTCTCCCCACACATAGATATAAAGGATAGGAGTCTGTAAGATGCTTGTCTAGAAGAGTGGATATAAGTAGTGAATATATTGTGGAAAAGTGTGTCTCTAAGATTGTTGTCTGGCAGGATGGAGTGTGGCATATGAGAGCAGAATTGAAAGGCAAAACCTTAGGCACTGAATGTCAAACATACCATAAAGCAAATGGTTATATATATATATATATATATATAATAATATAATTATATATAAATATAGTATATATTAGAAATAATAGTAATATTATATATATATATAATAATATATATATATATAATATATATTTCTTTCTTTCTTTCTTCCTCCTCTCCCCAAGATTGGGAGAGGGTAAGGTGCGTTACAATCAGAAAAGAAAAGCAGTTGGAGAACATGACAAACGTCGAAAAGAAAACCCAGCCTTACCGCCCCCTCATGTACCATTATATATATTTAATAATTATAATATAAAATATATATATATAATATATAGTATATATATATATTATATAATATATAATAGTATATATATTTGAATTTTAATAATTCAAAAATTCTTTAATATTTTTCAAAATGGCAAAAATTGACGATGCATGATTGAGAAAAATATCCAATTAATGCGCATAATCATCCCATCACTATATATATATATATATAAATATATATATATATATATATATATATATATATATATATAATATTATATATATACTATATAGTATATATATATAATATATATATTATATATATATAATATATAGCTATATATATATAATATAATATAATATAATATATATATATATAATATATAATATATATATATATATAACTATATATATATATATAATATATATATTATATATATTATTATTATATAGTGTATATATATATATATATATATACTAAAAATATATAGTATATATATATATATAGATATATATATAATATATATATATATATATATAATATATATATATATATCATATATATATTATATATATAAATAATATATATATAATTAGTATATATATATAATATATATATATAATATATTATATAATATATATATATATATATATATATATTATATAATATATATATATATATATATATAATATATATAATATATATATAATAATATATTACCTAGACATTGACTAACTTGAAATTTTTTGTTCAACTAACTATAACTTTTTTTAAAATACTTGAATTTTCAAGTTATGCTAGCCTAAATTATGATCTAGTATAGTACTTAAATTACCTGAAATATGGTGGTCTTCTTTTTGTTTTTTCTTTCTTTTTTTTTTCTTTTTTCTCAAATTTTTGGAAATGGGCGGTTTGGATAACTTGAATGTTTTATTTATATTTATAGGTTTTCATATTAATATTTATATTTATAAATGGATTATTTGAGCATAAATATATGTAATTATGTACAATGGGAGAACTTTTTAACATTTAAGGGGCACAGGTACCACATCATCAAACACGGTCAATTTTTGTTTACCTCTCATAACTTTTTTACATAATTATTCAATCTCAAATATTTAAATTAATTAGTCTAATTGATAGTTTACATACTGAGATTATGGTGTCTTCATATTATTTGTTCTTTCTTTTTTCAATTTTTCAAACTTTTTTTTTGAACATGCGGTTTGTATGGTATTCTATTGTTGTTTCAACATCAACAGGCAAATTTATGGGTATTGAGAAGTGGGACAGCATTTGTGAAAAATATCTTTTATGCATCGTGTAAGATGTTGTTGGTATTCTGCTTGTATCGCTCAATCATATTTCCAGTGAGTTTTTAAAGATGAAGAAAGGAGATCAAAAGTTGGTTTAATAAATAAATGTGAAGTAAATTAAATAAGGAATACATAATGAAGCCTTTGCCCAATTATCAAATTCCTCTACTTTTACCACGGTATATATTGTCAATGTCGAGACAAAATTACACCTAATAACTTTGAAAAACTAAAAAAAAATTTTTTTTAGTCATTATTGGTTTTTTCATCCTGATACATAGGGACAAAAACTGACCCAATTTTTATTCAATTG
>JABUQX010114010.1:0-12500 GCA_015478945.1 Trachelipus rathkii
AAACACGCGTTGGATCCCAAAAAGAAATTCTATATGATGAAGCAATGCGGTACTTTCTACAAAAAGAGATAGATTACAAGTTAAATGCCTGTAATATATTAACCAGTGTTTTTATTAAAAAGCAAAATCTACGTAAAACTTACTTAAATATATATATATGTATATGTATATATGTATAATAATAATAACATATAACTTACATGTTAACTATTATCTTTCAACAAATATTTATATTTAACTATATTAATAACAATAATAATATATAGTAATAATAACATAACTATTATATATATATATATATATATATATATATATATATGTATATATATTGATCTGTCAAAGGTGAAACATCTAATACGCCACTGATGTAGTATATGTAGCCAGCATACTTTATATATATAACATATATATATATATAATATAGCAACAACAATAATATAACAATAATAACCAATAGCATAATAACATAATAACAACATAACATATTAATATTATACATACTTTATATAATTACCTACATTAATAGTATCTGTAATATATCATATGCTCCAATAATAATATCATCCCAGCATATGCCAACCAGCCTATAACCCAGCAACTCCAGCGCCAATATGCTAACAACCAATAATAGCCAATAGCCAGCTAGCCAACCAGCAGTAGCGCAGCAACCAGCAGCCAGCCAACCAGCCCGCGCAACCAGCAGCGCCAGCGTAGCCAGCAGCATGGCCCAATATGAGGCTATTTATTTCTGCGTTTATATGCTGCGCAATAATGTGATATCATATATATACGCTATAACATATACTCTTATATATGCCAACAGCAACGCCAACTCGCTGCTATATCACCTTATATATATATATATATATTTTGAGTTAGTGTACAGGACCCACCACTGGCTCGCAATGAACCGTCCACACTGAGTTGAAAAATCAGCACCATGGAGGGTTCTGTCATATATATGTTTCAAATGTCAAAGAAAGATTTGATTGGTGAAATGAATATTCAGTCAGTCAAAATAAATAAAAACTAAATAAAATTTTATCCTTGTATTGTTAATAGTCTTAAGATTACATAACAAAATCAAATGCTATAAAGAATATTCACTTCTTGAAGATACAAGAAAATAGTGTTACTGCTAAAGTGGGAAGATTCAGATAAGATATGGGTTAATCTTTTAGAAGGTGTTATGGACCGTAAAGTAGGAAAATAACGTCAGCGAATAGGATCTGGATGTGAACAATCAATGAAGATATGATGAACAGATTGCCGGTTGTGACGACGGCAAAATTTGCAAATAGGAGGAGGGTCTCGTGACATATAGTGATTGTGAGTGATATTAGTATGGCTAATACGGAGGTGTGCAAGTATCACCTCATGTAAGTGCTTTCGTCTGTGGGAGGAAGACCACTTACCGATGTTCGGCTTTATGTTTCTGAGTTTCCTTCCCCGCCGATCACTCGTCCAGCACTCTTGCCAACATGATCGAAAGCCCCATCGGAGAGAAGGATAGTAATCAGTTGATGGGCTATGCACTTTTCAAAAGGAAGTAGCAAAATAAATAAATAAATAAAAAATTACATAAAGAAAAATAAAATTAAAATAAATAAAAAGAAATAAAAAGCAAATGGCCAATGCCCAATGCAAATCCCTAGGGTAGGAGCAAATACACGGAACCCAAAATAAGAGGAGGGACCAAACAATTGCCGGAGAAAATAAAAAGAAGGCAAAGGAATCCACAAAACAGGGTGTATGGAAGAGGAGGAAGTACCTTTACGAGTGATTTTTGATGAGTCTCAAACATTCACACAATTTTCATGAGAGAACAAGGGACCTCTTGTGTCATGAGGGATAAGCAATGAAGGCGGAATGCTAGAGGTCAATTCTCACGAGCAACTTTTGTTTTAATGCCCATAGAAAAGAGATAAGGCAATTGCGACATGATGCGGAGAAAGAGGGTCAAGGGAGCCAGAAAGTATGGTACAGTTTATAATCCTCTCAACCTTAGCTTTAACTCTATGCAAAAAGGAAGATGGAACAGGATCTCCTCTAAATGCTGGGAACGGCGTTCCATTCAGAGGGTGAATAAGACCTTTATATATATATATCTTCCGCATACTGCCTTAGCCATGTAGCAACAACCAACAGTATGTATCTTCAACTAATAATATGTATGTAGCCAGCCGCGCATCTTAATAGCAATAACATACGCATATGCGCCTTCTTCGTATGTGTAGCCACCTTGTGCCAACTAGCCAACGTGTAGCCAGCAACCAGCCAGCGCTCCTTTCAGCGCCCCTTCTTCTTCCTTCTTTGTCCCTTCCCAGCCAGCCATGCTGTATGGCCAATAACAGTATAACAACTCAGCGCTTAAAAATATCGATCATCAGCATCCATTCATAACCAAATATGTAGCATAATAATAATATGCAGCAGGTAAATTTTTTGATGGCTCCGGCTCCAGCAGCCAGCAGCCAGCAGCCAGCAGCCAGCAGCCAGCAGCCAGCTAATATGGCCAATAGCGCCAGCAGTATGCGCGCCAGCCAGCCAGTAACCAGCGCTGGCGCTGTCGCCTCAGCATCTGTAGCCTTGTAATCAGGTGGGTTAGCAGCCTTGTAGCGCCAGCCAGTAGCCAGCAACTGCGCTCAGCAATAACCAACAATAGCCAACGCCAACCAACCCATGGCAGCCAATATATGTAATAACGCCCAGCCAACGCTGCCTTTCTTGCTCTTTGCTTGCAAGAACTGTAAAGAATAATATGTATTATGTATATATATTTATTCGTAAATATATGAACTTTCGTTTTCTTCCTTAAATATGTACGAAATATATGACTTATGACAGTATGTCTGAAATTTTTTTTTGTCGACTGCTTCTGACTGTTCCGATGATGAATATTAATTTTATATAACTTTATTTAAACGGTATTTAGCATTATATAATAAAAAGATTGAAATAATGTATGATGGCGTAAGTGTAGAACTTATATTAAAGAAAAAAAAACACTTTAAAAACTTATCTATAAAACCATAGCTTTATTTTAAAATGATAGGCATTAGAACGTAGACTCTCAAACCTATTTCGTCTACCGACCACTTTGAAAATCAATTATTTTTCAGCACCCCATCCTTCCAGTTTTTTACTTCACCAAAACTTAAAAGCCACAATGGTATATATATATATATATATATAAATATAAATAAATATAACTTAAATTACAATAGCAACATATACTTCTTATATATATGTATATATAATAACCTTAGCCAACTTGCTATACTCAAAAAACAAAAAAAAATATATATATATATATATATATATATATATATATATATATATATAAAGAAATATGAACTAAAATTACTAAATAACTTCAACATCCCCCCATTTTTTCTATGTTCCTTACTGCCTCTCATCTAATCATTCAGCTCCACATTGGGGCTTTATCGCCCTCTTTGAGAAACACTGCATTAGAAAATACTCAAATGGTATGTGATTTAAAACTAAGTATTTGGTAAATATAATATAAACAATCTTTTCATACAAATTAATAGATACACATTATAATTATTAAAATGTGTTTACGATTTCTTCGATAGCTATATATATATATATATATATATATATATATATATATATATATATATATATATATATATATATATAATATATATATATATATATATATATATATCAAGGGTATATATATATAACCAACCACGCCCTCATAAATATCGCATCATATACTGTGTAGTAATAATATGTATATGTATATATATATATATGTATAATCAGGGGACTTAGCTAATAACATAGCTATGTATAGTAATATGTGTATATGTATCAGCCAACCCCTTAACCAGCCATATAACAACAATAACTGCTTCAACAACAGCAGCAGCCCCTTCACCTACAATTTTCCTTATTATATGTATATATAATAATACATATAGTAATAATATATATATATATATATATATATATATATATAATATATATATAATAATAGCAATAATATATAATAATAATAATATATATTAAAAAAGGATATATGTATATATAATATAATAATAATATAATATAACATATATATAACTAGTATATGCTTGCTATTCTTTCAATATGTAGCAATAACCCAATATGTATATATATTGCTATCAGCTATCAGGGACGTATATATGTATGTCAAGGGGATCAACAACAGCAATAATATATCCTCTCAAATCACTTCGCATATATATATATATACTTTTCTTTTTTATATATCTTATGTAATAATTTCTTTTATACCATCTCTATATACCATGTATGTATGTAATAATATATATATAATATATGAAGCTCTGTCTACCCTAGATAGATTCTTTCGGATGTGCCGTTGATAGCCTTAATAATAGCCAACCAATAGCCAGCAACCAATAATAATAACCAGCATCGCTATGCTCCAACCATTGTAATATATATGCATATATCACTTATGCTTTCTTTATAATAGCCCAACCTTGTAACAACCAGTATATAATATATCTTGCTATATACGATATAAAAGTTCTTACATTTGAACAAAGAAGCCCTTGCGTAGCATTTGCAGAGGTGGAGATTAAATCGAGAGGGAAAAGGTAATTAACCGTGAACTGAAGAAAAAGGGTTAACACTTTTGGCCAACCGCAAACGCCCTCATTAGACTAATCCGCATGAAACTCTCAAAGCATGTATGGGAATGAAAATTTTTATTTATTTATTTCATATATATATATATATATAAGTTAAAATATCCTTAGAATGAACTTCAGATCCCAATAAGGGTAAAATTTATTTATAAGCATTATATTCCAGGTAGACGCTTAGCGTCGCTTCCAGCTCGTAAGCTTAAAGTTCCGATACTTGGCTTATGTATTGGAGGGCAAAAAAAAAGAAGGAGGTTCGTATTCGATCCATCTCCTTTTTTCATTCATTCATATAGAGAGAAAAGGGGGAGCGGGTTTAGACCATATCTGTCATATCTGTTCGATTACCGTCCTTGTGCACTCTACCACTGTTCTTTGCTCGTGGTTCTTTGCGCGTTTCTCAACCTTCGAACGCTTTGCGAGGCGAATCGAGCCAATGGAGGCAACAGCGAAATTGCGGGGGCGTTCGGTCTTGCGGCCCGACCTTGCTACCCAACCTTGCGACGACTCGACCCAACCAACGTATGCGGAATTTGTTAAAACGTTTGACGCGACTCTTCCATTGACGATGGCGACGATGATGAATTTGCGATTCATCCCGACGAAAACGACGATTGAAAATTATGACGACGATTAACAAAACGATTTATAAAAACAAAATGGCGGACGCAACGAAAAAACAACAAGGTTGTTAAAAGGTCCATGAAAGAACATGAACTGAACTATACATACATAAACTTAAAAAATAACTAACTAACGTACCTAAAAAAAAAAAAGAGGGGGCTCCACCCCTTTGGGGGACTCCCATTCTGGGTGAATCCCATACATAAAAAATCAACCCAGGAAAGTACGTGAGATTCTGGGATGACAAAATGATACCCCAAAAACACCCCATGAACCTACATGAGTTAAAAATATATATGACTGTACTGACATACGACTTGCAGGATCGACGACTCCCCTGACAAGTCGGCCGCCAGTTAGTGTAACTATACTACTGAAGACGTTAATGAGAAATGGGTCCCTTCTCGTTCAAGTTCCTACCCGGAATCAAAGTTCCATCTTGTCATTCTTAACGTCTCTCGGAAACATCCCTCTTATTTCCACTCCAAAAGCACTATTTATTCTTTAGAGCAGAAAAATGAAGATATTGCTGCCATTCTAAGAAATCTCCAGCAGAAAAGATTTCCTGTTACAAACGTTTACATATTTCCCTCACATTGGGACTCTTCTGAGACCCGACATCCTCGTTTACTGCTGACCTTTAGCACCCATTTTCCACCTTCAAAGGTGAAAATATGGTTTGAAAGCTACAGTGTTTATATGTTTATTCCCCGACCAAGACGCTGCTTGCGGTGCTAATTTTTATGAAACTGGCTCATTATATATGCCAAGTTAACTGAGAAGAATTTAACACTGCATTTGAAGTCACCCTCCCCCCCCCTCTGCAAAAAACTGCGGAGGATCCCACAATGCCTCTTCATTAAAATTATTAAAGGCAAAAAGACTTATAAACTGTCCGTTTCTTTCTAGTTCACTTGACCCTCTATCTTTGCGGCACGATGTTGGTGCTTTATCTCTTTTCTATAGGTACCGTAGCGGCAAGTGCTCGAGGGAGCTTTCCACTTGCGTGCCACCACCTTTAAAGACACCCTCGTATGGGGATGCTGTGTCGGCACGCCAGATTTCGTGTGACGTCCGATATTAGCAACTCCAGACTGTTCGCTGCGGTGCCTCTCTTCTTTCCTGCCACCTCTGTTCTGTGGAATTCTTTTCCATCTTCTGTGTTTCCTACTCAATTTAATCTCCCTCACTTTAAAGCCGCGTTTGTGCTCATCTGCGTAATTTGCGTTAGTTGAGGTTTTGTTGATTTTAACACCCCCTCCTTGAATAGGGCTTTGCACGTGAGCGGTGGTGACAACTGTAAAAAAAATGCCAGTCATGCCTGTTTGAACAAGAGGTTTTGGAGTTATGCATCATAAAAAAATTGGGCAGGAGAGATGCCATTCACCAGCACAAAGACAAATATTCTACAAAACCAAGGCAATCTTATGCCACAATTATAGCAGCTGCCCTTCCTCGGCGTGTCAATCTACCGACACATCTCCATTTAAGTAGAACTCTTCTTCCCAATCCTAGCGAGACTCAAGCAGTTACTGTATCCTGCCCGACTTCATTGCCTATAATGCTGACTTTTCAAATAGTTCAAAAGCAGCCCTTGATCCAACCTACCGTTCAAAATGCCATCAATAACCCTACTTTGAGTACTAGTTTTCAACTAACAAACAATGAAACTAAATTGGTTCATCCACCATAAAGCTTGGAGAGCATTTCCTTCCAAGACAGTGTCTCATACCCTCCCGATAAGTTCGCTAAACTCACGTAAGAGGCCTGAGTCTATGGCCTCTAATACGTCTCCCACCATTACTCAAATTTCTGAAAAAAGATGTTCCTAAAAAGAAACAAAAGATTAAGCACCAAACTAAAGATTATTCCCAAAAATACAAAACATCCAAATTTCTAAAGCAAAACACTTGGACCCTAGATATAAAAAAATGCAACTCAGGAAAGAGCTCGCCATAAGTCCATTCCTGAGACAAAAAAAGTGACGTCAATAGAGTGGACCCAGAGAATCACAGTTATCGAACAACAAACCAATCAAACTTCTGATAGCTTGCAGGATTATTCCAGCTCTTCCGATCTTCCTATAACTATTCTTCCGAATCTCCTACCCCAACACTCCCTAAAAATTTTATGTCTTAACGGATGAAATGGATTATAGTTCCCAAATGGAGTCTGATGTGACGACAAACTCTCTCTCTTTTTCTCTCTCTCTCCTCCTCTCTCTCTCTCTCTCTCTCTCTCTCTCTATATATATATATATATATATACTATATATATATATATATATATATATATATATATATATATATATATATATATATATATATATATATATATATATATATATATATATCTATATATATATATATATATATATATATATTTTTATATATAGATGCGAATATCTTTCACCTAGAAATCTATATAGAACTATATATGTACAATAATATATTCTCTCTCTCTCTCTCTCTCTCTCTCTCTCTCTCTCTCTCTCTCTCTCTCTCTCTCTCTCTCTCTCTAATGTTTCTTGCACTTCCGAGAGAGGTGGATGGAAAACCGTTCAATGCAAATACCGCAAGCGCTCCAAGCGTTCTGAACCTGTTGGCGACATGAAAGGTGACCCAGAGGTCCCCCATTTTAACTCGATTTGTCCAGTCTTCGAAAATCACCCACCTGATGACCAAGCTGATGGCCCACTGACAAAGTCTTCAGCATTAGACTTTTGTAACCCAATGGATCCCATATTGGATCCCAATATTGCAATTGCAACTGTCTCCAAGGAAACAGTTCTATATTCTCCACCCATTTCTGAATCTGCATGTTTGGCAGATGCTGATATCTCTTCCAATCCTAAAAATGAACATTTTGGTTGCAATAGCAGGGACTTAGTTGAACTCTACTTACTTCGCATTCATGGCGAAGCCCCTCCTTAAAATACACTGAAAACTTCACCATAATCGTTCGTACAACCAAAACCTTTGTTGCACGACTATTCCTTACCACCAGGATGTGTTGCTCTTCCTCGTCGGAACCCACGTCTCAACCTTTCCTGCCAATCTGAATCAACTTCCAACATTACTTCCTAGCTACATACAGACAATTGTCTCAAAAAGATACCTTTATAATATTCATAATAACATAGCATTATCACCTTCGTTCAGGGGAAGATCCCAATTTGGACTTTCTCATGCATGCTGTTTCAAACCTAAAAATGGACAAAAAATTCCTAATTTCAGCCGAGTTTGACTCTATAAACACCAAACTGTAGTTTTTTTGCCCTCTAAAACCTTGTTTTCGGGTGAGTTTCTGTGTCTGTAGTCATTCTTTCAGAATTTTTAATTTTTCAAAACCCATGTTTTTGACATTTTTCGTATCAACTTTCAGAATTTTTTTAGAAATGACTTCAAACTTGAAATATTCATAGATTCATTTTTTTTAGTGGAGATCACACGTAGAGATGAGCAAAAAGAAGAAAAAACTTCCAGCTATAGAACGTAAAAAAAACAAAGGATGCGTCAACGTTACGGTCCCGCCAAAAACTGACGGTAAGTACACGAATATTATATATATATAACCAACCTTTCTTATATGTAATAATAATAATAATATATATATATATATATTCTTTGTATATATATAATAACATATATATATATATATATAATAATAATATGTATAATAACATAATAACAGCAATAATATAATAATAATAACCAACAACAACAATATTAAATATATAAAAAGATTTTTGTTTTGTTTGTTCTTTACTTTATTTAATTAAAAAAAACTCGTATTGGAAACTCAAGGCTTGATCATTGCAATGTCACCCTCTTTCCAGCCGCGTTTGTTCTGTGGACCTCTTTGCTAGCATCTATTTTTCCTGCTGTACTTTATCCTTTTCTCTTTAAAATAGAGTGCAAAAATAAAGTCAAGGACATTGACCTATTCTTAGAGCAGATGCCCCAAAATATTTAGCACTGATAAAAGGGTGTTACAGTTTTATGAAACTTTCAAGGTAGATTGGAAATATGTTGATAAAACGTCCCAAATGAGAAGCGTAGGAAAATCAAGTCGTAATGAGCTGTCGTTTTCATTGAGAAAAAATTGCATGTGCAATAATAACAGGATATATAATATATATATATATATATATATATATATACTGCTCCTTAAAAAAAATAACAACCAGCCATATATGTATATATATTATATAGCCAACCATAACCATGCTGCTTTCTTTCAGCCTTATGCCCAGCAGCTAACCAGCACCGCTCCTTGCTGCTGCTGCTTATGTATGCCAGCCAACGCCAGCCAGCCAGCCTCTTTATATATGCTCAGGTTCTGAAATTAGTTAACCACCCAGAGAAAGAAAAGGAAAGTATTTGATCATTGGAAATAGGAGAAATAATCCTAAAATAAAATTTTACAAACTTGTATCACTGTGATATTTGCTGCTTTGAAACAGATCTGTTCTAAGTGAGAAAAGTCATAAGTAAAATAATTTAATAATGCTAAAACATGTAACAACTATAATGTTATAAATACATAAAGAGATTTGTTTTTAGACATAATAAATAACCAAAAATACTTAACAGACTAGCTTTGAGTGGACTGTAAAATCTTCGCTAGTGGGTGTTCTGTACTTCATAATTATTATTATTATTATTATTATTATTATTATTATTATTATTATTATTATTATTATTATTATTATTATTATTATTATTATTATTATTATTATTATTATTATTATTCGCCCGAAGAAGGTAGAGTGGACGTAAGAAGCCCATGCTGCTTTTGACTCCGCCAAGGAGCCCTTGGCTTCCGCCACTCTGTTCGTCCACCCTCAGGGCTCATCACACACTCTCCTTCAAGCTGACGCCTCCAATTTCGTGGTTGTAGTTATCCTCCAACAACACCTGGATGGTGTGCAGACACCTCTCACATTTTTCTCTCGAAAGTTACAACTTGCAGAAACCCGCCATAGCCCTTTCGTCAAGGAACTTCTCGGAATCTACCTCGCTTTCCATAACTTCCTCGAAGGCCGAGAGTTTCGCATACTCACCGATCAAAATTCGATCACCTTTACGATGGCATCTCGTCTTGAAGGACACTCGCCTAGAGAAACTAGTCGTTTAGAGTATGTATCGCAATTCACAACTGATATACGGCATATCTCAGGAGTAGACAACATCACTGCTGACGCCCTCTCACGATCAATGCTCTGTATGCTCTGCCTTCTCTCAACTACGACTACATGGCAACCAGTCAGGCGTTCGAAGATCCAGATCTTCAACAAGATTCCTCTGTTCAACTTCAGTGGCTCTCGCTCCCCGGAATTCAGAAGAGATATATTGACAGCACATTCTCGACTTTTCGTAAATTCATCCCTCCGGAAACAGGTATTCATCAATCTTCATTTCCTTTCTCACCCCGTGACTGCCGCTTCATAAAAGCCTGTAACATCTAGCTTCGTGTGGCCCAAGGTGAATATTGATGGAAAGAAGTGGACTAGCGAATGTCTGTCGTGGCAACGTTCCAAGGTTCAGAGGCACACCAAGACTCCTCTAGACACCTTCTTGCCTTCTGGTGAACGTTTTGAGAAGGTTCACATCGACAGAGTTGGCCCTCTAACACCTTCAGACGTTCACCGGTACATTCTCACATGTATCGATCGCTTCATGCGATGGACTGAAGCCATTCTTCTCTCTGTTGCAACAGTGGAATCCATTGCTAAAGCCTTCATGGCTCCTTGGGTTTGGCTCTTCGGTGTTCCACTCTCCGTCACTTTAGATCAAGGCTGACAATTCGAATCTTTCCTCTGGAGAAATTTGATGAGTCTCCTTGGTTCGGAGAAACTACTCACTTTTTTATTTTTTTCATCCTATTCAAAAGGGATCCGTGAACGCTTTTTCACCACAACTCAACGGCTCCCTTTGGCAGCACAACCTCAACCTAGAGCGTTTTTGATGAAGCTTTTTCTTTGGTTTAAAGCTTTAGCATCCCGCGCGTCTATTTAGATCTTTAGGGCTCTGCAGTTGAATTCGTTTACGGTTCACCTCTTAGATTACCAGAAGAATTATTTTCTCAGTCTTCTCCTCCACCTCTGTTCTCAGATCCTCTTTCCTATCTTTCCCACTTGAGACGCTGTGCCCGGTCGTGAAGACCCACACCAACACGATACCAAGAGGTGCCCTCCTTCATTCCGAAGGACCTCTCTTCGTGCACCTACGTATTCGTGAGGCATGACTCGCATCGCATCTCTCTCTAACCAAAGTAGGACGGTCCTTTTTCCGGTTGTACTTAGAAAGGAGAAATTCTTCACGATTCAACGACCTTCCCGTACAGAGATCGTTACTATCGATCGACTGGAAAAGGCTTATTTCGAGGCTAATCCTCCCGACACTCCGGATTCCGATCTTTTTCCTCGTACTATTCTGGTTTCTCTTCTTCAACACCCTAATTTTCCGTCACCCATCTCTTCAACTGCTTCTTTACCTACTACTTCATCACAGCCACCACAGCTTCCCCTCCGACACCTTCATTGTCACCTCCATCTTAATCACCAGCTCTGGCTGAGGCACTTTTTCCGGTCCCTGCACTTCCTACAGTTCAGGCCCCTGTTCAGATACCAATGGTCACTCCACCATCAGCACCATCTGCACGTCATACTAATCGCCTCTACACTGGAATTCCTATGTTCATTCCTTCCTTTTCTCCTGTTTCTTCTCTCGCTGTGCGACCCGCTTCACCTGCAAAGCCAATGCCAGTGTTGTCTTCTCCTCAGGTCCCTCTTCGTTCTGCCCTACTCCTTCGGGAACAGAGAGTAGTACGCGAAGTGGGCGACAGATTCGTTGCCGAGACGCTTTCTTCACCCACATATCTACCGCCTACTCCGCTATAATATATATATATATATATATATATATTATGTGTATATTATATATATATATAATCTATATATATATATATATATATATATATAATATATATAAATATATATATATAAATATATATATATATATATATATATATATATAGATATATATATATATATATATATATATATATATATATATATATATATATATATATATATATATATATTATATATATATATATAATATTATGTGTTGTGTGTGTGTGTGTGTGTGTGTGTGTGTGTGTGTGTGTTGTGTGTACTGTAAGCCACACCGTTACAAAATA
>JABUQX010114010.1:22500-27500 GCA_015478945.1 Trachelipus rathkii
TTCTTCAGATTTAATATGATGTACAGTCAAATCATACTCTGACAAGAAAGTTAGGTATCGCTGCTCCCTTGCTAGCAAGTGATTAGCATCGTCTGCTTTTTAAGTGACTGTGTGACTGAAAGATTGTCACAAAACACATCTACCTTCCTTGCTTCTACTATGTGGGAAAATTTCTTAATTGTTTTAACCAAGGCAAGGAGTTCCTTGCTATATATACTATAACCAATTTCAGTAGGATTCAATCGATAACTGTAAAATCCCAGCGGAACTGTTTTTTCATTTTCCGTAGAAACTACTACACCTGCCAAGGCTGTCTGACTAGCATCAGTGAAAACAGATATTTGAGCATTATTAGAAGGAAAACCCAAAGGTATAGCATTTTTGAGGGCCAATTTGGCCATATTAAAGGCTTCTTCTGCCTCAGGATTCCATTTTACTCTGCGTTGAGAGTATGGTGCACCTTTGAGAAAAGAAAGAAGAGGAGAAATAATTTCAGAAATACCCGGAAGAGAAGAGCGAAAATAGTTTAGACTGCCTATGAAAGAACGTAAATCTTTGATAGTCTTGGGTTTTGGGATATTCATAATAGCAGTGGTTTTATCCTCATTAGGGAGCATGGAGCCTTCGGACACATCAAAACCTAAATATGTAACCCGAGACTGTCCAATTTGGCACTTATCAGCACTAAGTCTCAAATTAAAAGATTTCAACCGGTCTAGTACCATTTCTAAAATCTTCATGTGTTCATCATGAGTAGGAGTGGCGATGAGGATATCATCAATATATATAAAAATGTTAGGGATTTTAGAAAGAATTAAAGATATGTATTTTGTAAAACTAGTGGGACTGGAATGGAAGCCTTCTACAATACTATTATATGAGAAACTGCCAAAAGGAGTATTTATAGTTAAGAACTTTCGACAATCAGGGTGGACTTTAAGGTTATAAAATGCCTTTTTTAAGTCTAAAACAGAAAATACTTTACACCCATGAAGTAAGTTCGTAAAGTCATTTAAGTTAGGGAGACTGAAATTGTCTCGAACAGCTCGTTTGTTCAATAATCTCAAATCGGCTACTATTCGGACTCCACCACTAGGTTTAGAAAGTACCGAAATCGGAAATCCCCAAGGTGAGTGCGAGGGAGAAAGTACCCCAGCATTTACTAACCTGCCTATCTCTTCTTTGGCCTTATCATATAAACTAGTAGAGATTCTGCGACTTTTAATGTTTATTGGGGAACCCATAACTTTAAATTTATAAGGAATTAATTCATTTAAGGAATTTTGTTCAGCGGGGGTAAGGGGAAATTTTGTAAAGCCTATTTCACTTGTATTATTAAAATCACTTTCTTTATTAAAGCCGTTTTCGTTTTGGCAATATTCTTACGAATTCTTACGAAAAATAAGAACGTTCTCAAAAAAATCGTTCGTTTTGTCAAATTTTAAGAAAATTTTGAGAATATTCTCACCAAACGTAAGAATATTGACAAATTCCGTAAGATTCCTATTTCGCTGTCTTACCGAAAAATTCTATTCTTACCAAAAATGTAAACAAAGGAAATGATGCCAGAAAGCAGTCATGAAATTTTTTTTCTTTTATTTTTTCTCTTTTTTTTTAAAAATGGAATCAATTTAATGACTTTAAGAGTAGTGAGATTGCATCAAATATTTGCGTGATATTCACAATTTTAAAATTATCCTTCGAATATTCATTAAAAACTGCAATGATAATGTTTTCACTACGTAGTAGGCCCGTTTTGGCTTTTTCAGCTTTGCCAATTTTTGATGAAAAGATCTGTTACAATGATGCACTTTTCATTTTTTTTTTTTTTTTTTTTTTGTAACAAATACTATATATATATATATATATATATATATATATATATATATATATATATATATATATATATATATATATATTATATATATATATATATATATATATATATATATATATATATATATATATATATATATATATATAATATATATAGAGAGAGAGAGAGAGAGAGAGAGAGGAGAGAGAGAGAGAGGAGAGAGAGAGAGAGAGAGAGAGAGAGAGAGAGAGAGAGAGAGAGAGAGAGAGAGAGATCCCCCACCGAGACATATCCAAACACTGAATATGATTTTTTAAATGTTTGTAAACAAGTTTATAAGAATAAGAATTCATTCTCGGTCGTTTTGGCACGAAACCGTTCTTAAAATGCGTAAGAATTTGTCTTATCGAGCGTAAGACAAAATGATAAAACGAAAACGGCTTAATATCACTTTTATTCATACTTATTTCATTTCTATTTTTATTACACTTGTAGGAGGCATTGTCCTGATAGCTACCCCCAGGAATATTATTATTATAATTATTATCGCTCACATTAACATTTTCTAAAATTTTATATAAATCATCAAACAACATTTTATATTCACCTAATAGAGAAGTATAAAGGGAAGGCGCGGAAGGAAGTTTAGGAGAAAGAGTTAAATTTATATAATTAAAATCATTTGTTATGGGTAGTGCTTCAGAACCATTCCCTTGAATGACTTCACATGATAGACCAGTTGTGGCATCAATTATAATATTTGAGCTAAAATCTAGGTTAAATTTATATTTAGTAAAAAAATCTATCCCTAAAATATTATCAATTACATCAGCGATTAAAAATATATGCTCATAGTCCCTTTTTAGCAGGAAATTTAATTTTTTAGTTATACAATCATAAATGTTAATCTGACTTCCATTAGCAGCTGTAAGAAAGCCAATAGGATCTTTCTTTTGTTCTGCAGAAGCCTTTAAAATAGAAAATGAACTCCCCGTATCTAACAAAAATAATTGCTTAGAATTAGCGTCATATATACGAAGGAGACAATTAATTGCAAAATTTTTACATTCGTTTACATTTAAAACTTTGGGAAGCACTGACCCATTGCAAGAATCTGCATTTTCAACCCGCATCGCAGTATTTTGGCTTGGAACTAAAGATTCCAGCCCTATAACTGACTGTTCGCTACCTTGATAATGCATATCCTTACCCTTAACACTAATATCGGAGGAAATCAAATTTTCCCTATACCAAGATTCATTTTCACTCAACTGAGAAGCTCTCTCGCATAAAACAGATTGTTTTACGCCATTATTAGCATTTTCACTTGAATGAACATGAACCTGGATATTATTTTTATTAGCATGCAAAATTGTATCAACATTTTTACCTATATTGTAATTATTATTCGAATTTGGTTGGGGGTAGCTGTCCTCCCTAATACGTTCTATATTATTAAAACTACTTTTGTACTTACAAATTTTACGAGTTACCACTGGATTAAAACGCACTTTCTTTGTACAGGGGCGTAACTCCACCCCTATACTTAGTTTCCCTGCGAAGGTAGGGAAGTAGGTCCAGCATTGTTTTGTGATGGCGCTTGTGCCAACAAATGAGCCATTTTGCAAGTGCCTCCTTGGCACCTGCTAGCCATTTCACGGAAGGTGAAATGGTAGTAGCAAAGGGGTCCATCTTTTCTAAATCCTGAAGATGATCGACGACGGTTAGACCGACCTCTGTCCCAGCCAGGAGAGCGACCTCTGTCCCAACCATTATCATTACGAGACATCTGCAGATCTAATTGATTTACTTGATATGTGAGGGCCTCCAACTTCTGGAACATCTCACTTAGTCGATTGTTTATTTGGGCCAAATCATTGTGTGAAATGTGGTCTTCTTTCCTAGGTTGGGGATCACTTGCCCTGGTAGGGATGAATGGAGTCACAGCATTGACTGAATAATCTGGATAGGATTTTGACTTATGACGTTGGGATTCCATGAACACGTCAGCTGCTTCGGCCAATTTATGAATATCCGCATCCCCTTTCAATACTGTTAATAACGGTACCAGATCCTCAGGTAGAACACGAAGAAACATCTGTTTCATAAGGTTTTCATTTTGATGTAGAAGCCATTGATAACTGCGGATTCCTAATGATGCTTTAATTCTGTTAAGATATGCTGTGGGCTTTTCACCAGGTTTAAGCTCCTGCCGAAATAAGTTTTCAGCTTTCTCTTTATCAGATGGAGCATAAGTTTCAGTTACAAGGCGAACCAATTCTTCATATGTTTGGTCGTTGATAGGATAGCTTATTCTTGAAGTTATAGCCGAAGGTAAGAGAGGACCGAGAAGTTGAACTTTTTCGATATTATCAGTAACAAAATATAGGCTAAATAGAAATTCCACTCTATCTAACCACTTTCCCACATCCCTTGTTTCAAACCGAGGAATATCCTGCACAGAGAGTACTTTCCTAGTTCTTCGATGTGGTTCGGGTGATGGGGAGCGAGAACGATCACTCTCAACCGATGAGTTATTTGAGTTGTGACCATCGTTTCTATTTAGATTTTCATTTTGTCCATCATTTTCATTTATTTCAACATCTACATGATGTATAGAAATTCCAGACGGTGGATTATTTAAATTTTGAGCACCAGACCTGCTTCTAGTCGAAGTCATTATTGTAATTCACAAAAAAGTTTTTTTTTTTTTTTTTTTTTTTTTTTTTTTTTTTTACACAGTCTTAATTGTACATTCACTTAAAAACTTTATTTCACTGTTTTATTAGTTATTTTGTAGTAAAAGCACTTGACTCACTTTAACTACACAATTACCCAAGTAGGCTAATTTTGTAAAATTGTCAAAAAATAAAAATAATTTTTTTTTTTTTTTTTTTTTTTTTTTTTTTTTTTTTTTTTAACCATTTATTTATAAAAATAGGCCTGTTGCCATGATAATAGTTGTAGCTTACTTATATAGGCCCTAAGAGAGGACAGATAGTTCCGTAGGCTAAGCTCTTAAACTAGTACTAGGCCTAGTTTTAACTTAAAACTTTTTTCTTTTTTTTTTGTTTTTTCCACTTTTATATCTGTAGATTTTTTTTCTTGCTTTATTTATGAATGCACTAAAACCAATAGTCTTTTTATTGTTATTGTTGAACGCAATTATGTGCGTGCGTGAGTA
>JABUQX010114011.1:0-36908 GCA_015478945.1 Trachelipus rathkii
TATAGATATCTACAGTTTTTTAATTCTCACGTTTTATTAATTATCTGATTTCTATTATAGTTGTAACTTAGATCGATTCTTTCACTTATCGCATGAAAACACTATTCATGTCACTTCAGATATATTTATTATCTACAGAAAAATTGCAATGTACCTATATTATAAGTCCATATTGAAGAAAGGCTATCCTCTTTAATCTACAAAGACCGTAATATATATATTATATAATATATATATCTCTACTTATCACTGATGAAAATACTAATACTCCCTAATAAACTACTCACTCAAGGTAAATTCAAATAAATCAGTTAAAAAGTAGTAGAGAGGTGTCTTCTGGACATCATATATACAGCGTTAATGCTGTTATGGATATAAATCTGAATAAAACCAAAAATCATTATTAGCGATCGTGGAAGCTTGAGCTCTTATGGCCTTAAGAAAGTTGTAAAAGGTGGGAGTTATTCTCTATTGAAGAATTCGCTCTTTGATATACGCATAATAACATAGCTTTTGGATAGCGAAACGCTTCCTCTTAATCTATTTCGATATTTATAATTTAGTCAGGATTGACTGCTAATTTTACATGACAGCTCGTATAATAGTTCTGTATAACCAATTATATATCGAGCTCTTTATAAGAACTAACGTTAAAATAACATGTATTAGCGAGATATGTTAGGGGCGAGGACGCATGCAGGCTGCTTTATCTGTCAATTGCATTCACAGAGATGACTCAGACAGAGCAGTCAACAAAAATATGTGGATCGTGCAGAGATCCTGTTATCATGACTCGCCTTCACTCCCAAAACGATGTGTACGATCTCGATGAGTGACGAGATATCAATCATCTGATGTAGATTAGATAATCAAAATAAGGAATGAACAGTTTTTTATTCGCAACTTAATACAGGACTTGCTTATGAGTTAATCATAAGATTTCTTATATCTGATGTACCGAAATTCTTTGTACACACTTATACTATAATATACTACTTAATATAATATACTTCCTTATTTCTATGTATACTATTATATAATATGACTATACAATATATATATATAATATATTTCATATATTTATTAGCTATAATATCAAGTATATAATATATTATTAATATATATTTATATATATATATATATATAATTATTATAATATATAAATAGATATATAATAATAAATGTATAATATAATATAATACTATATATATATATATTTATACGGTATATAATTATATTATATAATATATAGTAAATATATATATAATATAATATATAAATAATATTTAATATATATATATATAATATTATATTAATATATATATATATTATATATACGCGGTATACTAATATATATATATTAGGTATATATATTATATACTATAATATATATGATATATATAAATATAAACTATATATCTAATATATATATGTATCATGATATATACTATATTTATTTGATTTATATTTTATATATATATTTCTATTATTATAATATATAATACATAATATAATAATATATAATATATATATCATAATATATATATATATATATATAATATATATATAATATAAATATATTATATATAATTATAAAATATAATATATATATCATATATACATAATTAACTTATTTGACATTAACCAGCTGGAAGTCGCATGCCCCCCCCCCAAAAAAAAAAATTTTCCTGGCAAGGGCCGATATATCTATTATATATATATCTATATCTATAATATATATATATATTAACTATATATACTAATATATATAATATATATATATAATTATAATATAATATAATATTCTTTCTTTCTTTCTTTCTGTTCTTCTTACTACCTCTTTGCCCAAGACTGGGGGTAACGTGCGTGTCATGCATCGGAAAAGAAACAGTAGAAGAAAATATTACTTAAGCTCTTTTGGAAGCCAAGCCTTACTCCCCTCTGTACATTAATTAGTGAGAACTCTCACAGACAGAAAATCCACCTAAGAGCTTCATGGGACCGCGACGACCCTCACTATGGTAAATCCGTCAAGTAAAGCGTTCATCCCTGGCCAGCGTGGGCCAGCACCAGCCCCATAAAAACCCCGCCATTTCACTCTCTATATTATAAATGGTTGACACTCATTATAATCCTATATAATATGCCTCTTCGCAACTCACATTTTCTCGTCCTTCAACATTCGTATCACCTGTAATTACAATACACTTTCTCTATTAGTCTCCCATATCCGTCGGTTTCCCAATACACAACTTTCCGTACCTATACTATACATATACCGCTAACCAACTCAGTAATACTATCAATTCTATCTAGTCAAGCATTTCTCAACATTTGTTATTCCACAAGTTAGATACTCATCATGATTTATTCTATTGTTTCAAATTCTCAGTAGATTCATTACATACCTATTGCTCACACACCACATTCCAATACTTCTCTATAGTATATTTAACTGTAAATAAATTTCTTTACCATTGTTTTCATTTTCTCCCTTGATGCACACTATTTCATAGCTTGTCTATGTATTGTCTTGACCTATAATAACTATAATATAGGTATACGAGAATTCAAACTTGAAAAAAAAATTTTTTCTTATCATTTTTTAGGGAATACGTTGGCAGCTACATTTTCTTAACAAGCAAATACCAAAGTAATATTGCATGGTGAAGAACATATTATGGTAGTTAAATAGTACATCTACCTAAGATCTGGGTCCATCTTGAAATACGACGTTGAGAGTGCAGATTATAATTTAGACTCTTTTATCCACAGAGATTATTTAAGGGTCAAAAGTTAACGATTTCCGTAAAAATTCTAGACTTTTTGGAACATGCGATTAGGTCTTTCACTACTATTATAATTTTTTTTAAAAATTATTCACCAACTTCAAAGTATAGATTTAGGTTAAACCATACTTCAGTATGTATTATCACACCAAATTTCATAGCGTTAAATTATTTTCCTTCTTTAATAATACAAACGCAGAAAAATTGTGAATATTTTTTTCGATTTTTACATACAATATTTAGGTTTATTTTCATATGTCGCAGAGATATAATCTAATATATTCCCAAAACCAAACAGTAAAGGTAAGATGTACACTCTTCAAGATAATGGCCACTCACTCATGCTTAAGGTTTGAACCTTACGTTTCACAAATCAATCACAATTATAGGTTTGAATTGGACTTTCTACAGAATCTTCCATTTCCCTGCCATTTCACCTAACTTCTATTTAACGTGATAAAATTTTGCTCAACTGGTCAATCTGCAATAATTTTGCCACTCTTCTCGTTTTACTCATCCTAGAGCTAAATCTTACCATCAAACTGTAATGGTGGAATTTTTGATGATCTTGGCCGCAGCCGTTCTGCATCATCACCTCGATGACAGTGATTGGTTGGATGTTTTTTCAAAAATCTATCGCGACTCGCAGGGCCGGTGGTTCTGAGTACTGAAAAAATGCGGGATTGACCCTGATTGCAATAAACAAAGATCGTTGTTATCAGCTGTGTCCAAGGTTTTTGACCTCTAAATATCTGAGGTACGTCCGGTAACTTTCAGACGATCGTTGCGTGACCTAATACTCGAGATCTTAGACGTAAATTAGGCACATATGGTATTCACTATCTTGAGTGTATGAAGCGTCATCTCTGATTTTGATTCTCGACTTCCTGTGTCGGTCAAATCTTCTATCTAGTGTTCTAGCAACTCTAAGATTACTTATTCGCGCCAACATCAGTTAGAAAATTGAACCTGTTTAATCATTCTTCACCTGCATATACAAGGCTTTATCGAGCTACCCCCTCTCTATTGGTGCTTTGGCTCCACATCTACCTCTCTGATCGATTTTTCGCGTGATACGAAACACATTTTCAAGGTTCATGTTAGCTAATTTCTCAAGCAGCGTCGCCCCCCTCAACTACTAGGGCTGTACCCTTGTTCGAGAGTATTGTGTCTGTGCTTTTTATTTTCACTATAGTGTAATCAAAATAAGTATTATCCTGTTTCCTAATGTTCAGCATTCAAAACAATAAAGTGTTTGTAGTATGCTCAAACTAGTTTTCGTGGTCCTGTCTGGAAGAGCATATAATAAAAAAAATTTTTGTAACTAAAGCTCAAATGAATTAGGCCTAGTTAATCAACTTATTTATCATTAGATGAATAAGGCCCATACGATCAAAGGCGCAGATCTTTGCCACGAAGACTTTTAATATGATGATGTGATAATACATGACAAAATTGATTTCTTGGAAGAACATCAATATACTAGATTAATGCATCCAGATTTTATTCTGGATGTTAACACTTGGGTGTTCAAACAGTTCAATTTCAATTCAGGATTCATAGGCTTTTCTGGAATTTACCAAGGTCGGGAGTGTAAAAAATGTTTTGTCAGACTGTATAGTTTGCAACAGTTTAACAGTATACCTTTAATATCCAAATGGACTAATCCTTTCTCCCAATCAATAAAGTTAATTTTTGTGCCTCTTTTGAGCATACTGCGTGGACTTTACGACATTCGTTGCAAGTTTGATAATGAACTTCAAAAAGATATATTAATTACACTGCTTATATCAGAGATATTCTGTTGATGTCTCTTCAGATTATGTCCACTGAAATTTTTCACTTATTTTATAAGGTTTCCATATATTGAGAAGGGGTTCAACGGGATAGGCACTATTGTATTGAGACCAACTTTCATAGCTCGGCTTGAGGATAGATGATTTTGATAGACGTTAGACGTAGCGTTTCCGCGGCTTAAATATGCATTTTGGCGTCTCTCGATCGGGGCGGCATCGCTTTTTGGACTCCCAGGGTGAGGTGGGTATTTGAGACAACCTTCATTTTTCACCCTGTACACCATATAACACGTCGTTGCCGAAATACCCTTTCCATATCTTTGGGTGAGCTACCAAATTGGATTTACCTCAACGTGTGGTAATATAATTTTGCCAACAGTTTAGACATCAGTCTATATGCTCTTCATAAGCCCTGTTCTCAGCCTTAAGTCTTAAATCCCAAAGAATCCAATCTATTTTGTGGGTCAAGTTTGGAGAAGATGATATCGGAACAGTAAGGATGTCGTTGATATGGGTAGACACACTTATTCTTTCTGTAACTGGTAAGCTATTTTCTCATTATGAAGAAATGGGGGTACCTATAATCAGATATCTACTATCATTGGACTACATCCAATACTTTTAAGCAGATTATTGCTTCAAATTCTCGTTAATATTTTTGAAAGACATGATTTACCTTAATTAACATCTTATCTGACGACCCATCGTTCAATCCAGCAATATAAACTTAAATTATACCACATGTTTTTTTCTTCTTGCTCCAAGTACTCATTCTTCTCAATCATTTGTTTCAATGTAAAGATTGATCATCACATCCTCTACCGATTCTAAACGCACCTTGTTCTCACTAATTGCTCCTTCAGTCACTCGACGCCATCTTTCGATCCAAAATACCAGAATATACCTTCCTACAACACTCAAAATACTATTCCCCTATAATTTCTACACTCTCCCCTTCTCCATTAACCCTTATGAAAAGGGTACTATTATACCGCTCCCTCAATCCCTGGAACGAATACTCTCCTATAAACGCCTTATTGACACCAAACTTCCAAATCCAATAACACCAATCTCGCCTCCCGTTGTTGAGCATTTCACCAGAATTTCAATCTATACCTGCAAGCATTTAACCATCTCTTCAACTTTCTCACTACCACATTACCTCCTCCTTGACTAATAACCTCATCCCCAAACAACCTATTCCTTCTTGCACCTCAAAACCACACACATTGCCTATCCCCCTCATTACTGTTTAATGGTGCAGTTTCGGAAAAGTGTTTTTCACACTCCCCTCGACATCCATTTTCATCAGTTACAAAAGCAACCTCCCTATTTCATTTATTCTAAGGCAGATTCCCCTTATTCTCATTCTTAACCTGTCGCGCCTTCCTTCCAGAAGAGCTTCCCCTATTCCGTTGTAAAGTCCCATCATCCCCCTTATCCAAACTGTTCATTGTAACCTCTTTTTGCTCCTACGTAGCACCTTTTAGTATTTCTTTTTTCCTCCTTATATAATTCCAGCATCTTTCTTTTGAGACTGTCATCACTTTGCTTTTAGTACTTCAACCACGCTTCTTTACCTTTAACCGCTTGCATCACCTCTTCATTCACACCACTCACTGTTAACATTCCTACTTCCTACTTTAGCACATCCCACACACATTCCTTTGCACTACCAACAACTGCTTCCTTTCATTTGCCCCGAGATTTGTTCAGTATCAACCTTGTTCACATTCACCGATTTACTAGCGAGCGCTTTATACAAAACAAATATTATTGTCTTGTTCTCCTAACCAGATCCAAAATCCTAATTTAACTACTTTCTTTCGTATCACCTTCCTCTCCAAGTCCAAGCCCCGCCACTTAACTTACATTTTTACATTGGAACAACATAATGGATCCGATAATCCTGATTTCCTAACCCTTCACTGATTTTAACATCCAACACATGATCTCAACATCTCGCTTCTCTCAAACACAAAACCAATCATCTTCATATACATCTCTACCTACACCAAATCTAGTAAACGTATGAATACTCTTGTGTTTAAGATAAGTATTATTACACACATACCTCTCTCCTCCGAGAAATCAATCACCTTCCTACCATGCCTCATTTTTCTCCCGCCACCACTCCAAACCCACCTGTTTTATATCCATTCCTTTTTTTGATCACCTACCCATACCATCTCAGGTCCGGCTCACACTACAGACTCTAACGCTCTACTCACTCCACCCAGGTTCCAGAAAATATTCATGTATTATCTATACCAAAAAATCGTACTCTCTTCAACGTTCCCTCAGATGGCCATGACATCATCAACCACACATCTTGACCTTGTTCAAACTTAAATTTTAACCATTTAGGAATTCTAACGGACCTCACACTACACAAAGTGCTCCTCATACCGCCTTTGTAACCACACGTCAACAGGAAACGCTCGATCAATTTGCAACTCTCTTCTCTCCTCTCTCGATCCTTTCCACACCACACAAGCACACATTTTCACACCACACCCACTCATCTTTCAACTTTTCCTTCATCCTATGTTAGTCACAACCGAGTCAGAATCAAATTGCCCTTTCTACAATACATCCATCACCCTCTCTCCTCTTCTCCTCAACATTTATTCCTCTGACATTCCATGTACCCATACCTATGTCAATACAATTTTCACCGATAGAGATAGAAGCGGTTACGGCGATCACAGACCGTTCTCCGAGCCTGCATTAGCATTCCTGGCAAAAAATAGATGGTAGTAGGCAGGCAACCCAACTACACCGTCCCTTATTCGCCTTCTACGACACGTAGGACATACGTTGTGGCAATTCTTTCTCCCCCAGACACAGGGATATGAGTAGTAAGGGATGTCTGTAAAGTGTTAACTAGAGTATTGGGGGTGTATAATTTCATTGTCTATTTATTTGTATATGTACGATAAATGGTGTCAGTATAATGGTGCTGCCTGGAGGATGACGGTGTGTAAATAATTCATGAACCGCAAAAGAAGAACAAGTGCACCATTAAAAATGGGCAGGGTAATTGTCAAAACGCGACTTCAGTATCGCGTGTACTCTCCCCTAGTATATATAATTATATTATACTATATATAATATATATAATTATTATATATATATATTATTATATATATATAATAGCTATAAATATATATATATATATATATATACTAATACATATATTAATATAGTATATATATATATATCAGAAGCTGGCGTTGCGCACGGAGTTTGCGCCTATCGCGCCTCTGGGCGGCACTATCAATTTGTAGGCGCCAAAGTGCGAAAACGATTCTTAAAAAGGCGGACTAAGCATAGCCGCACAGCCAATTCTCTGCGCCTATACCCGCGCCTATGAACAGGAACAAAGCAGCAATTTTTAACCACCTTAAAGTTAGAACTTGAAGCGTGTCAAACTTGTATCATTCTAAAATACTGAAGAAACTTATATATAATAATATATAATATACTATATATATTATATATATATATATATATAGTATATATATATATATATAATATATATATATATATATATATAGTTATATATATATATATATAGTATATATATAGTAAACTATATATCATTATATATATATGATATATAGATATATATTACTAGTTCAGTAGTTCTTAACTACAAATAAATTGGCAATCTTATTGGTCTGCTCGAACAATTTTCAAAACTGCTTCAGCCCGCTCGTGTCTGAACCTCTCTGGGAAAACATGTGACCCACTAAGCGACATGGAGGAGGAAGAGGCACGTGAGCATTATTAGTTTACGGGTTTTAATTTACAAACATTAATTAAAGTGTTTTTCCTTCTTTACTAAAACATGGCCTTTTATTATCGGACTAAAAGTTTCTTTGCAAAAATTTCGCACAACAGCCACCCCGAACCGGCGAAAAAGTCGCAGGCGCAAAGGCGAATAGGCATTGATGTTGACAAAAATATAGGCGCAAGGTCCGGCGCATAGGCCCCATAGGCGCAGGCGCAGGCCACTTTCAAAAAAATTAAGCGATGGTGCCCACTCTGATATTATTATCATATATACTATAATATGATATATATATATATATATATATATATATATATCTAATAATATATATAATATATAAATACTTAAATATATATAATATAATATATATACAGGTAGGGTTGGAGTGCGCTAGAGATCCTTACATGAGGGTATGGTTGTTACCTGTATAGTAGTGATAGTAGTGAGACTATGGGTCTGTGATAAGAAGTATAGATCGCAAAGTTCGATCGTGTTCAGATGACACATCTAGGGGCTTTGCTAGGTGTGAGAAGAAATTGATAAAAATGAGGAATAGACGTATTAGAGAAGTGTGTGGTGTGAATAAAGGGGTAACACGGAGACTGATAATAAATGAAAAAGTCTGTCGGAGATGGTTGGTCATTGAAAGAATTGAATGATAGTCGGTTGTTAAGCGAATGTATAGTGGCGAGTAATATTCAAGTCCGTGTGGGAAACACAAGCAACAATGAAGGGAATTTTACAAACGAATTACTAATGTTTTATGAGAGTGTTGGGCAGATGGCGACGAATAAAGGGTGCAAAATTAACGGGAGGGAGAATGGCGGGGTTTTGTGAGGGGGGTATGGTTGTGGCCATGCAGGTCCCCCACCTGGGCCAAGGGATGAACCCTACACTGACGATTACGCTAGTGAGGTCGTTCACGCACCTTAACTTTGGGGAAAACAGGTAGATGAAGAATATATATAGTATATATATTATATAGTATATATATATATTATATATTATATATAATATATAATAGGTATATAATATAATTATATACATAGATATACTATATATATATATATATTATAAATATATAGTATATATAGTATATATTTAATATATAGTATATATGTATATATATATAATATATCCAATAGACTTGTTCTTTTAAACTACTCTCATCGCTCCTCTCTCTCTCCTCCTCCTCTCTCTCCTCTCTCTCTCTCCGTCTCTCTCTCTCTCTCTCTGCGATCGGTCTTTCTCTCCTCTCGTTCTCCCTCTCTCCTCTGCTCCTCTCTCATCTCTCTCGCGTCTCTCTTCGTCTCTCTCTCTCTCTGCCCTCTCTTCTCTCTCTCTTCCTCTTCCCTCTCTTCTCTTCGTCTCTCTCTCCCTCTCTCTCCTCTCGTCTCCTCTCTCCTCTCTCTTCTCTCCTCTCCCATCGTCTCCTCCTCTCTGTCCTTTGTCGTCTTTTCGATCCCTTCTTCTGCTCTCTCCCTCTCGCTCTCTCATTCTCTCTCTCCCTCTCTCCTCTCTCTCCCCCTCTCTCTCCTCTCCCTCTCCTCAGCTCTCCACTCCTCCGTCTCTTTCTCTCCTCTCTCTCTCTCTCTCCTCTCTCTCTCCTCTCTCTCTCTCTCTCTTCTCTCTCGCTATATTATATATTATAATATATATATATATATATATAATATATTATATATAAATATATAATATATATATTAATATTTATATATATAATTAAAAAATAATATTTATATGAGATATTGAAGTTATCCATATTTTAAAAGTTTCTTTACCGCTATAATTTGGTTTATGGGTAACCTCTATTCTTTTCCTTCAAATTCAGATTTAGATTTACATATATTGAATAAATCACTTCAAAAATAGGCAATTAAGAACAAGTTAAGTGTTTATTTTTCTTAAAAATTTTTTTTTTTAAAATAAAACGAGTGATTATTAGATTACAAGGTACCAACAAAATCAATAACGTCTTTCTATCAAATTCACGAAGATGTGATTGTACACCGTCTTCGAATTTTCTCTCCGCTTTTTCGGAGAGGCAGTGAGCCCGTTACCAAATTTATAACTGGTTAAAAAATAACATTATTCAATGGCTATGATCTTACACTTTTTGTTTAAGATTTTACATTATCTTTCGATTTGTATATGTAATTAGTATGTTCTTTCCAGATGAACCATATTTTCACAAAACCAAAATAAGAAAGAATTTTATCATAATTTTGCTGAAATTGAAGAAAGCTCGGTTGTTTCTAAATAGGTAAATCGACTGCTTCAAGTCTTCATAATTTTTAAGTTCCTGATTTATTATATATATATATATAATATATAATATATGACTATTATATATATATATATATTATATATATATAATATATACTATATATATATAAGTATATATATATATATACTTATATACCTTATAGTGTAATATATATATATATACTATATAATATATATATAGTAATTATATTGAATATTATATATAACTATAATATATATATAAATCTATATATATGATAATATATATAATATATATATATCTTTATATGTAAATAATAATTATATATATTATATAATAAAATATAATATGCTATATATATATAATATATTATTATCTATACTATATAATATTATAATATATATAATTATATATATATACTTATATAATATAATAATACCTTATTAATATATACTCATCGCTCATATATATATACTATATAATTATATATTATAATTATATTATATATATATATATTATACGTAATATACTTATATTATATAACTATATATATATATATAATAATTACTAATATATTATATATATAATATAGTATATCATATAATATAAAATAATATTATAAATATATATAATATATATATTATATATATATATATATATATAATTATATATATCATATATATAATATATATATATATCATATAATATAATATATTAGTATATGAATATATATAATAATTATATATATAATATATATATAGTAAATAATATAATATATATATATAATACTAATATACTATATATTTACTATATATATAGATACCGGTATATATATATATATATATATATATATATATATATATATATATTTATTATATAATATAATATTAATAATATCATATATATTATATATTATATAATATAAGTTAGATTAATATATGTTATAATATAATATAATATATATTGATATATAATATATATTAATATAATTAATATATATATTATATATAAGGTATATAATAATATTATATATATATATATATATATATATGAATATATATATATATATAATATATATAATATATATATATATAATAGTATGTATATATATATATATATATTATTATTAATATAATATATATAATATTAATATATATATATATATATAGTTATATATATATTATATATATTATATAGGCCTATAATTATATAATATATAATATTAATATATATACTAATATATATATAATATATAATATATATATGATATATAATATAGGCCTATATATATATTAAATATATATAATAGTATATATATATTAAATATATATATATATAATATATATATATATATAATTATATATATAATATACTTGGACCTGGAATAGCTTATATACGTATATATTATATTATATAATATATAATATATATAATATATAGTAGTTATATGCATATATATATATTATTTATATATATATATATCTAACATATATTATATATACCGGTATAATATATATATTATATACTATATATATAAATATATATATATATACTATATATATATATATATATATAACAATATATAAATATATATATTTAATTATATATATATATTATATTATATATATTCTGATTCCCACAGATGGCGTTATTACTTGCCATTCTGGTTACTAAAACGTTGATATACTTTAATTTTCCAAATTGTTCGTAGGGCAAGCGACTAATATTTAATTTTATTGTATCAAACTAATATGGTACGAAGTTTGATTAAATTGCCTTTTTTTATTTTAATCGTCAAAACTATTTTCCCCACAGCTCTTGTTATTTATTTTTTAAGTCACTTATATATTAATTTGTTGTTTTTTAATTTTTATTTTCAGTTAAAGTTGAGGCAGAAGATGCCTCACCACAGGCAAAACTTATTATGAGACAGAGCTTCTCTTGCTACTCTAGAATTTGATACGCAACGTCAACAATCGTATAGTGGTCCATCCTCAGCTTTGGTAACAAAAAATATTAAAAATGACCATAACTATTCACAATTTTTAGAGATTAAGAATGTTGGTATTGCGATACTGAAAAGTGTAACAATTCTGATAAAAAATTCACGTGCTCGGCTTTTTATAATTTTAGTGATGGGATTTTAAAGTGTCACATTCGGATCAGAATGTGAAAATTCATTTAAGTGTTCTTACTGTGATAAAAGTTTTAATTCGCGTAAAGATAGTCTAGAACGCTCACATTCAACTCCACCAGCGGTGAAAAGATCATTAAACATGTGTTTCCTGTGAGAACAGTTTAAATCTTAAGCAAGATTTAGAAAACCCCATATGAATCGACCGGGTGAAAAATTCTTTCAATGTTTTTACTGTGATGAAAGTTTATATCTGTTAAACCATTAGATAGCCCACTTCGAACCCATACGGTGAAAAAGCATTTAAGTGTTCTTACTGTGTGAGAGAAAAATTTTAAATCTAAACTAGATTTAATAGTCACCTTCGGAACCCACACGGGTGAACCATCTTCAAGGTGTTAATTTGTGAGAAAATCTTTTACTTAAAGCTAATTAATGTTCAACCTTGCGAAACTCCACATCGGGTGAAAACGCATTTTAAAAGTGTTGTTATTGGTGAGAAAATTTAATCATAAAAGTAGTTTAATGGCTCACCTAATTGAACAAAGGGTGAAGAAAACCATTTAAGGTGTTCTTACTGCGAAATAAAGTTTTTTATTTAGAAAGTAGTTTAACCGTTAACCTTTCGAATCCACACAGTGAAAAACCATCTAAGTGTTCTTACTGTGATAAAAAGTTTTAATCAGAAAAGTAGTTTAACAGTTCACCTTCGAATCCACACGAGTGAAAAAACCATTTAAGTGTTCTATCTGTGACAAAAGTTTTTGAATGCAAACCTCGTTAGAACCCACAAGTTCGAACGCCACACGTGAAAAACAATTTAGGTGTTTTTTACTGTAGATGAAAAAGTTTATGGTTAAATAATAAATATTTGAACAGACCCATTCGCTCACACGGGTGAAAGACCATTTAAATGTTCTTACGTGATAAAAATTTTTTAATGATAAAGGATTTGAAAGACACATTCTTCATCACCGGTGAAACGCCATCGAAATGTTTCTTGCTGTGATGATAGAGTTTCTAATGATAAAATCATTTGAGTAAGACAGTATTCGAATCCACACGGGTAAAAAGCCATTTAAGTTGTTTCTTACTCGTGATAAAAGTTTTAATGAAAAAAAGTAAATTTAATAGTTCGACCTTCGAAAGTCAGCAGCTGGTGATAAGCCTTTGAAGTGTTCTTACTGGAGAAAATGTTTTAAAATTAAGAGCTACATTCAAGAGGCTCTCACCAACTTCGAACCCACACAGGTGAAGCCTCAACATTCACAGAAGATACATAAAAAACATTCTGAATCTTTATTAAAGATTAGTGTTAAAAATGAACAATGATTGTTACGACAGTCCTGAAATATTTTAAAAATATTGGAATTATTATAAATTTACTGATTTAGATCGAGTAATACTTTAAATATTCAGTAGTCTGGGTAGGTAGTAGGGTGGCGTAGTAGGCTAGGTGACTGAATGAGCTTTAGTCTAGGATATTTATAGTGAAGTGCCTATATGTGTTAAATGGATGCGTTTTATGTGTTTATGAGGTTTTTTTTTTCTTATGTTTATGAAGCAAGAAAATTATTTCTATAAAAGAAACCTTTTTCAATTTTTAATTTTGTTTATTGATTTTTGTACATGGACATGTTACTATAATTTCATATTATTTAATTTTTTAAATTACGATTTCTATATTCTTCACGGTGTTATTATTCGACAACCCTTAAAAATTTTTTAATAATGCAAAGTAGGAATTAGATTTAGGTATGTATATCTTTTTAATGCATTAAATTGAATTATATTTTTTATCGTTCTTAGTTTTATATCTGAGACTTAACTGAGAGAATAAATGATTGTTAAACCGTTTTATGAGTTTGATTCTTCTAATGAAAGCTATCCAAGCCAATTATTTGGTTTTATTCTTTTTCTTGTTTATCATTGAACTGTCTTTCTTAATTTGGCTTTAACTATAGAAGCCGAGCTGTGGAAAACGGTTTGGACCTATACTACAGAATCTTCGACAGGCTTAAAAATAGTTTCATTTTTAATAAAATCTGTCGAACATTATTCTCATATGTTTGAATGTATCGACGGATTGGCCATTGTAATAAAAAGTGGTAGCATAGTATAGCTATAAAATATATTTAAAATTATAGAACTTCAATCCAGTGGTACAATTTTCGATGCGTCTTTGGGAAGTGTGTATGCTTTCTCTGGCGGCAGAAGATTCTGCCTATCCAAAAATATTAAAAAATATAGTTATAAGCTTCGTAATAGCAAAAGTTATATTTTTAAGAAACCACAAAAATATTTTTATATTTATCTGTTAATAGTTTACAAAAAATGACTTAATATTTTTTAGGAAAATTATTTATTTTAACATTGTTCAAAAAGGCATAGGAGGCAGGATGGCATTAAGGAGATAATAGATAATTATTGTTTGTTATTAATCAAACTCACAATGGTTGCTTTACAATTTCACAACGGTATGACCGCAATGTGAATGACTCTTTTCCTTTGTCATAACAGTCCTCTAAAATTCTTGAAGAGCGCACTCGATGGTCAGTATATGCATGATAGTGGAGAGTGTACCACGAGCATCCGGAGAAAGCCTTTAAAATTCTGATCCTGACTAACATTATCCGTATTCATCTGAACACCCTAGTCTCGTGGCATGTTTAAGTATGAGTTTATGGCTGTATGGTGGTAGACTATACATGAAGATCCCAATTTTTATGCATTGAAGGCAAATTGAGAGAGACAAGAATAGGATTGCATCTTAGGTTTTCTTATGGCAATTAGGGTGCATTTCAGGAATTCAATAGGCGAAGCTCTGTGGCAGGTGTTAATGATATGATTGGGTGAGGCATGGGAGGGTTGCTTAACTCTGACGGGAGAATTGGAGGGTGCCTGCTGTAAGATGATAGGATTTTGTATAGTCAGTCTGAAGAAAGTTTGAGAGATTTTGTATGCAGAGGGTGTAAAGGAGGAAAGGGGTTTGAATTCTACGAATGGTTATGATAAGAGTAAGTTGAAAATGCGGTGGGTGAGTAGTGTCGCAGGTGTAAGATCTTTGGTATGTGAGGAAGCGCAATTTGCAACAGAGTAGTGCCTGCGTTTGAAATATTTCAAGGTTATTTTTGGATGAGAATAGGGACGGATTATGCAGAGTGTAGTAGTGAAAGTGGTGAATGCGAGGAAAGGTGCGCTGCCAAACGAAACTGGTCGTTGAACGAGAATCTTGTAGCCTCGCGGGAAATTTAAGGAGATGCCCTCTCAAAATAGACCCTGCGTGCCGAACCTCCCCCTCTCTCACCACATGGAAGGTCTTGCCGATCACAGAATTGGCCAAACATTGTTATGCATTCGCTACTGGTCTTTCTTTCTTCATGGAAATTTCTAACAACCTTCGACGATTCATTACTATATTCCTTCTCAGCTCCTATAACCTTAATCTCTGTATTCTTAAATCGATAACTCGGTGTTTAATTAAGCATTTAACTAGCACACGCCTGATCTGCTCCTCTTCCTGTCTTTATACTCACGTTTTTCATGACAAAGGCTGTTATAGCTCGTTGCGCGATGATGATGTTTTGTTCTCTTGATTTGTAGTCTTTCGGAATTTTTCAGACCTTATACTCGAGCTCTCCCGCTGTCAATCTACTATTAAGATTCCATGTGAACGAACAAATGCACTATATTTCTGTTCTGTTTCATCTGTCTCACCTGTTTCCCTAGACCTGGTCAAGAGAGGGACTCATAAGATTTTGCTCCGCGGTAAACGATAAGCTAACTCATCGTAGCTCCCAAACGTTAGAACTCATTTCGTCTGTACTTCCTGCTGTCACCCTCCGAAATCATCGCCATCTCTGGTTGATTGGTCAGACCGGGAACTCCGTGAGACCTCGATAGAGCGTAAGAATAGAAGTGCCTATGTTGGTACGCGTGAGCAAATGAGGGTTTGTTCTAATCTATGATGATACATACATATGAGAACATGCGATACAGGCTCGGTTAGACATTCGCGCTCTAAAAAGACCTCGGCGCGGCCTGACAGTCTTATATCCACAATAAGAGCGACGGCGAGAGATCATCATCTCCAGGGCGCTCTTGCAATGAGAGGACCATGATCAACGTCTCATATGGCCTCCGTATGTCCCTTCACTGAATCTATACAAAGACGCTGAAGGCAGCGTTGTGGTCGATTATCAGAATGATCCGTATTCTGATAGGCAACCGATCGTAATCTGGATTCCGTAGTTCTGCATGTGTACTGTCAGCATCTGGCATTGCGTGAGATGGGGTGATTACGGATATCGTACGTGTTCACGCTGTTCTCCGCTCTAACTATGGACGCTGAACGAGTCAGCGCGCGATCATTAGGCTATACGGGAGGCTTACGACAATAAAGTCAAAATTCACTTATTAATATCATAATCTATTTCCATACCATAAAATATTTGATTAAAAAAAATAAGAAATAACGAAATTTGTTATTCGCAGATCTTGGAACTACCACGCTACCAATCGTCTATCTTACATAACATTTTTCCTATATGCTGTCTCAAAATTCTGTGTTTTGTTATAGCTAGAATGGTCACAAATAATTATGTCTTCATTTTTAGTTTTCAGTAATATGATCCCAATAAAAATTTTCAACGTCCTTAATGCGGGATAAAAAATTCTTAGTAAGAATGATAAAGCTCAATGTTAATTCTTATTTAGACACCTATGGTTCTGAGTAAGATCCGTTTAAAAAACTTTCTTTGTTCTTTAGTAAGTGAAACCGAAGCCACAGAATAACATCCTTCCTTGATGTCATACACAGGCAGATTTCTCAAACTATTTTTGTAATGCAGAATAACATGTATTCAATCATAGAGCAGGAGAAAAGCGTAACATATACTACTTGGACAATAAAATTTAACATTTCAGTTATAGGCATAACGTATTTATCAGATTGAGAAAGGAATAGCATCAGAATTACTGGAATTTTCTATTATTTTAAATTTATTATGTTTATTTTTTTTATGTTTATTTTTTTTTTTTTTAAGGGAACAGCCGTTCAGCATTGTTATGGGAAACGGGTTTAACAGGACGTAGAATGCGAAAAGAGAACGGACTTAATGGGAGATATGAAGAATTTATGTCGAAGACACTCTTATTAAAGGCATTAGAAAGAGCAATAAATATCTGGAAATAAGATTGCTACATTCTTGAAGAGAAGATAGATTTATTCATAAATACGGTTAGTATCATTAAAGGGTGGATTATCAGGAATGGGATTTTCAACTTGTTTTATGCCTGAGAGCTATGAATCCTCGAACTGCATTAAAATATATAACCAAATATCAAGGCAATTAAATAACTGCTCCTAACTTAACACAATTTATTTAGTAAAATAAGAAAAAAATATAATATAATATGGTTTCACACAAAAATTTCCTGCCAAAATATCTTAGTAATATGAATTAAAGAAAAGATAAGTAGTGCCTTATTAAAATGAAAAAAATATCCCCTAGTCACTTATCAGGCTGTTGATTATTATTATTGTTCTTTTTCCTTCGAAAATAATATATACTACATACCTATAGAGTCTATTATATATGTTTATAATATATTATTTATAATATATATATTATATAAATATATATATATATATATATCTATATATATATATAATTATAATATATATAATATATATATCTATAATATATAGTATATATATTATATATAGTTTATATATATATTATATTATAGTACGTTTATAATATAGTATATATATATATAATATATATGAAGTAGCAAGAGTGCTGGGAGAGTTATTTCTAATACTGTTAATTAACATATATGTTAAATTTAGTAAATTTTATATTGAAAATTTTTTGAGTGGCGCATGCGCCTAGGCCGCCGGACCTAGTGCGCCTAAGCGCCTATATTTGTTGTCACATGCAGTTCAGCGCCCTATTCGCCTTTGCGCCCCTGGCGCAATCTTTTTCGCAGCCGGTGCGTGTTTTCTGTAAAAACAGTTGTGAAAGTAAACTTTAGTGCGTAATAACAAGCATTGCTTTTATAATGGTAAGGAAAAAAACACATTATCTTTAAATTTTTGTAATTAAAACACAGTAAACTAATTCTACACGTCCTCTTCCTCCTCCATATCCTTGTGGGTCAATGTTTCCTCCAGGAAGGTTCAGCAAGAGCGCTGAAGAAGTTGAAAATTTCAGAGCCATAGTTGCCAATTCTATTTGTAGTTAAGAACTACTGCACAAGTTCATATATATATATATTATTAATATATAATATATTATATATATATATATTATCATAATTATATATATATATATATATATATATATATATATATATATATTATATTTATATATTATATATATATATATGAAAAAGGTTTACACTGGTTTTTTAGAATGATACAAGTTTGCCACGCACGCTTCTAAGTTCTAACTTTTAAGGGTAAATAAAAATTGCTTTGTTCTTGTTCATAGGCGCGGCTATACGGCGCAGAGATGGCTGTGCCCCTTTGCTTAGTCCGCCTTTTAAAAATTGTTGGCGGCCTTTGCGCCTACAAGATTGATAGTGCCCATATGGCGTTCAGGCGCAACTGCGGGGCGCCAATCGCCCAGCTCTGTATATATTATATATATATATATAATAATATATATAATATATATAATAAATATATAGTATATATATATAGAGTATGCCTATACACTATATATATATATATATATATATATTATAATAATATATGTATGGAGTTTGGACTATGGAAGCTTTATATGACAAGTCCTTTTGCAACACAGAGGAGGTTAACAAAAAAGTATTCCAAGATGTAATTTGTATTTGCAAAAACAAGCGGTTGAACAGTCAGTAACTGAAACCCCAGAGTCCTGCGAATTAAACACTAAATTAATATAAAATACTATAAAAACTTAATTCTAATGTGTCATGTCATCTATCGCTATCCAAAAAACTTACTTGTAATACTCAGCAAACTTCCCACGGCCAGGCTCCCAGGATAGAGATATCCAACATAGACGGTTCAGTTTCTGGATAATGGCGGTGACATGTTAACCAACGTTAGAAAGATTCTACCATATGTGACTCTCAAAGAATGCCTCAACCTTTCTCTAAGAGAATTTACTAACATCAACGCTAGCTAAGAAATAAACGTAATTGATTAAATTGGATTTTATAAATGCGTAAAAATCATTTCAACTAAAAATAGGCCGTTCTAAATAGGAAACCTTAATTAACTTCCCAAAAAAATCATTAATTCGCTTTTTCACTAATTCATAATTAAATTTCACACAATATAATCAAACCACTACCCACATAAGAATATAAAATAATAGTCTAAAACTTAAGTAATGTACAAAAGTTTGCCATAGAAGAGGCGAGAGCAGTTTGCATGAGCCTCCAGACTCAGTAAGATGGCTTTCGGAACAGTATTATAATACACGAACTATATTTTCAATTTTGACAAATTGCTAAACATAGTGTAAGTACACATAGATTAGCGCCATCATTGAGTTTCTTCTCCTTGGGCGTGTTACGTAGCATCTCGTTACTTCAACATGCACTATAATATATATATATATATATATATATATATATTATTATAGTACTATAGTTATATATATATATAATATATAATATATATATATTATATATATATATAATATATATATATATATATAGTATATATATTATAATATATATATATATATATATTATATAAATAATAATAACTAATTTTTGGGGCGTATAGGTTTGAGAAATATTGATGAAATGAACACAATACAGAGTTGTGTGGTGTGAAGAAAGGCATAAATGAGAGAATAAACGAGAAAACTTTAAGATGACCTGGTCATATGGAAGGGATGGATGAGAATCGGTTCTTTAAGAAGACGTATAATAATGAGTATGCTGAATTGACCGGCTGGAAACCGAAGAAAAGTGGATTGAATCAGTCAAGGAATGTCTGAAGGAAAGGAATGCGAGAAGAAAGGTGGCATAATAGAGTGAATGGCGGGTTTTTGTGAGAGGTATGGTTATGGGCCGCCTGTGTCGCAGGATGAACCATGCATAGACGAATACTAAAGTGGAGAGTGCTGTTGCAGTCTTGTGAAGCCCTAGGGTGATTTTTTCTGACTGCGACGAATCTCCTTAAGGATATGGAGTTGAACGGTAGGAGTGACTTTCTTTTGACTTACGTCATGCTCTACTACTACTTTTGTTTCCGTGTAAGATGTGAAACCACCCCAAATCTGGGAAAGAGGTAATAGGTGAGAACTAGTCCCGCAGTCAGAAAAAAATCCACTATAGGGCTTCACGAAACTGCGACGGAATCCTAACTGTGGTATCTCGTCAATGTGTGGGTTCATCCCTTGAACCCAGCGGCCACAACCATACACTTCACAAAACTTCGCCATTCACTACTATTATGGCAATTTCTTCTCGCCTCTACTAAACTACATTCCTTTTGCTGACTAAATCCACTTTTTCTGGTCTCCCAGCGGTCGATTTCCAGCATACTCACCAATATACATCCGCTAACCAACCACCCATCCTTTCCATATGAGCAACCATCTCAATGCACTCTTTAATTCTCTCGTTTACGCCTTTCTTCACACCAAACAACTCTGTTAAAGAAATTCAATTTCCTTAGAGAAGGACTCCTTTTGCATTAAATGACTTCACACCGAGACTCTCCTCACTCACTACCATAACCTTAACTCTAATCTACATTTACTTTAATACCCCTCCTTTAACACACCACCAAACTCCTTTATCAATCCTCTCAAAATCCCTTTTCAGATTCACCACACAAAACAAATCATCCAGATACAAAAAGCAGGGAGCCCTCCACTCCCTCTTCCATTCTCCATCAATTCTAACACCATTTCCTTACACTTCCACCTCTATTCTTTTATAACCTCATCCATATACCAATAAAATAAAGCCAAAAAACATCCTGCCTCACTGCAATTATTAATTATTAAACCAATCATTTTCGACTTCATTTTATTTCTTACACACCTCATACGTCATACATTCTTTGATTTCAATTTCAGAAACGTACAACAAACCAATAAATCACTAACACCTGGCCACAAGAGTATCCCATTAATCCTGTCATACGCCTTTTGCAAGTCCCATAAAAGCAAATATCAATTTTTATTCTTCTCTTACATACCTTTTCCAATACGTCATCAGAATAAGTGGATTTGGGGAAATTATTACCTATAGTTCATCATATAATGATTTGGAAATTATTGCTTCCAAATTCCTTTTTGAAGCCTTATGGCTTTCAAAATCTCAATTTCAATGAAGTTTCCAGCCTCCATATGTAAACAAATTTCCTTCGTCACGAACAAGACTTTAGCCATAATTCTAACGTTCTCAAGATAGGTTTTAAGCAGGACTTCAGGAAATTATGGTGTGGAGTCTTACCTATTAAATTTGCACCAGACAAGTAGAAATCTCTATCAGTCAGAGTGGACCAACAGAATTAAGATTGGAGATATAGTTCTGATTCACACACCTAACAAACCTAGACCCTTCTGGCTTTTGGGAAGAGTTCTGGAAGTCATTGTTGGTGATGACAATAAGATCAGGAGTGTGTTATTAAAAGGGGAGATGGACAAACCTGTTACTATTCATTCTATTTGTCATCTCTTCCCATTGGAGTTATCTATTACCACTCTGTCTCGCAGGTGGGGAAAGCTGATGCTGAAGCAAGCAGTGATCTCTCCAATTCAGATGGTCAAAGCAATGAAAATAACAGATCAAGTTGATCCCTCAAATTTTAATTACATTTATTCAAAGTAATAGTGATACGTATTGTAGATGTAGCGAACTTCAACTTCAGATATAATTCATTCTTGACTCAACTCTCAACAGAATAAAATTCTGCAGCTCAATTCAGTCCAAAGAAGAACACTTAGACTAGGCTGCCGTCTATATGTCAAAGAATTCTTCACAGGAATATATCTTAATTGTATATAATTTTTGAATTCTTTTTAATTGCAATGGTTTTCATCAATTATAAAATTAAAAATATATATATATAATAGCAGCATTGTGTGTATCTATATAGTCTTACCTTGAATTTGTTGGTTTTCAAAGATTTTTTTGCTTGAGGTAGTTCTTGAAGCCCTAAGATAACTCAGCCTTTTGGCTTAGTCAATTAGCACTTCAATAACTTGTAGGTAAATGTAATTGATAGATAGGTATTGGCAAAGAGAATCAAAAGATAGAATGATAATAGTTTAAATTATTTGGAAAGAAATTAGACAATATACCTCCATACCCTTAACATTTTTTTGACTATTAAAATTTAACTTCCATAAGCGCGACCAATTAGAACCGCTATTGAATTTGAAGTGGACTATAGTGTTTTTTTGCGTTTAGTGAATTCTGGAGATTATATCCAATGGAGACAAAATATGAATTCGCTAAAACTAATAAAAAAGAAGGTAACCGTATATGAAATATATAGCTATAGTTTTTAATATACTAAAAATAAACACAAATAGAAGGATATGTATGTGGAGTATATATGTTTTATATCCTCCCCACTGAGAGTTGCAATGAAAACCAATTGCAATTAAGAAATAAATTTTACAATAACATATATTCCTGTGAGGAATTTCTGACACTTGACAATCAGCCTGTCTAAGTGTCTTTCTTTGACTGCACATTGAGCTGAGAATTTTTTGTATTCACTGCTAAGAATCAGTGAGGTGAAATTTAGTACCTGAAGTTGAAAGGCTGTACATCTATATTAGGCAGTATCACTATTACTTTGAATAACTGAATTTTGAATTTGAGGGATCAACTTGATCTGTATATCATTTTTTTGACATCTGAATTGAAAAAAACTGCTTGCTTCAGCATCAGTTTCTCCACTTGAGACAGAGTGGGTAATAGATAACTCCAGTGGGTAAGAGATGACAAATAGAATGTTGACAGGTTGTCCATCTCCTTTTTTTTTAAAAAGATAATAAGACACCCTGATCTTATTGTTATCACCAACAATGACTTCCAGAACTCTGCCCAAAGCCCAGAAGGGTCTAGGCTTGTTAGGTGTGTGAATCAGAAACTATATCTCCAACCTTAATTCTGTTGGTCCACTCTGACTGATAGAGATTTCTACCTGTGTGCTGACGCAGAATTTTTCAATATATAAGACTCATACCTGAATTTCCTGAAAGTCTAAACTCTTCCTTGCAGCAGTTAGACTTATGGTCTTAGTCTTGTTGGGACGGAGGAAGTTGTTTCATATGGGGGTGGAACCCTTCATTGAAATATGAGGTTTGAATTGACATAAGGCTTCAAAAAGGAATTTGAAGCAATAATTTCCTAAATCATTATCTGATGACCTATAGGTTAAGGGTCTTGAATTGATAACATTGATAATATTTGAAATAGCTGTTAACAGTTGAAAGTAAGTTAAGGTTGCTTTACCTATAGTTTTATAAAGACATCCCTTAACTGTTCGTATCATTCTCTCCCAAACTGATCCCACCCAACTGGAATAAATTGGAATCTTGTAATGTTTGATGTTATTGATATGCATATGTTCGGAGAACGTTCGGAGAACATATCTTAAGACAAAGATTCTAACAGTATATTTCCTTGTTTGGAATTCCTGGCATTATCTGAGTACAAACTGGAAGGTATGCCATAATATTGTGGCGTCTGGTGGAAGGGGGCTTGCGACCACCACGCCTGGAGTCCAAGCAGCCCCCCGGGACGAAACTCCAATTCATCGCGACAACGCTCACTCTCTCAAAATCATCTAGTCTTCAGCTAATGAAGGTGGTCTCAGCAAGTCTTTACCTCCTTCAATATATTTGTGAAAGCGTTAGAAAGAAAGTAAGAAAAAGTTTCACAGTGGACATATCTGGAAAGTGAACATCAACATGAATATCTCTGATATTAAGGCATGTGTAAATTTAATAGATACATTTTTTGAAGTTCATTATCATTAATCTTTACAACGAGATGTCCTGTTAAAGTCCACGCCAGTATGCTCAAAAGGACGCACAAAATTAACTCCTATGATGAGGAAGATTAAGTCATTTTGATATTTAAAGGGTATCACTGTTAAACTTTTTGCAAAGACTATTACAGTCTGACACCAACATTTTTTACAGCTGGCCTGACCTTGTATCCAGAAGCCAGATTATCTGAATGAAATTGAATAGTGGTTTGAACACCCAAGTGTTGAATCCAGAATGAAAAATCTCGTATGATTAATTCTAGTGGATGATGACTTTGCCAAGAAGAATTTTTGGATTTATCAATCATCATTTTCATTAAAATGTCTGGCAATTTCTCCCTTTGATCGGATGAAGGCGCTTTATCATCTATGAATAAATTAAGTTGATTAACTAGCATTGTCATTTGAGCCTATTATTTACAAAAATATTTTTTTTTTTTGCTCTTCCAGACAGGAACCCATGAAAAAACTATTTGAGCATCTACAAACACCTTTAATGCTTTTGAACTGAACATTAGGAAATTCTGATAATATTGATTTGATACACTTGAAAAATAAAAACACAGACAACAACCAAAAATGGGGGGGGGGGGGGGGGTTGGGGGGGGTACAGCCTAATTTTGAGGGGGGCCACTTTGGCCTTTGAAAATATTAAAGCTAGACGTTGAAATATACTATAAAACTGCAAACAACGCATAACAAGATGTTGAACGGCATCACAAAGATACGATAAAGAGTTTGATGAGAGTGAGAAAGAACACCTTTCAATTTCAATATTCTGCAATTTACTTAAATCTGAACACAGAAAGGACCAAGAAACTAAAACATCGAAGGGACCTTTCATCACAATGAAAGACCCAATTTGCCATAAATTCCTAATCAATACCCGACCTCTTAAAGTTACGGGTAAAAAGATATTTAGAGGGTCAAAACCTTGGACACAGCTGATAACAACAATCTTTTGGTATTGCATCAGCATTAATCGAAAATTTTTGCTACTTTTACTATCTGTAAGAGATTAAAGATATCAAGAACTTATCTTCTGACTTATGATGTTGAAGTATTCTACCCTCTTCTTCCATAACAGCTCTTAATTGATCATTATTAGAGTCCCAACTTCTAAGATGGAAACCACCATCTTCCATTCTTTTGTTGCATTCCTGATAAAGTTCCTTTAAATGTTGTGGATCATTGCACTAATAATTAAATTATCAACAAAAAAAATTATTCAATAGACTGAAGTAACATGCATCATCCTTAAAGACTGGGCATGAATGCTTGTGATAATAATTGAGGATGAAAGGTGAGGATGTGAAACCAAACACAATGTTGAGTACCTATAAGCTTTTAATTATCATTACTTTTCAGAAAAAGCAAAAGCGATTGCGCTCATCATATATTTTAATTTAATCTGAGGAAAGCCTGCTTTATATCTGATAGCCATAACAAATGATTTGATTTGAACGCGGAATAAATGTCCTAAAGAAGGAAGACATAAGATCTGGTCCAGTATATGCTGCCTCATTTAGAGATTGGTAAGAGTTAGTTTTAAGAGAACATTTAAACACAAGCCTGACCTTTGTCGAAACTTATTCATCAATTTTGATTACAGGTCTGTGAGGAATCCAAATGTAGTTTTTATATTCAGAGGGTGATACTCTGAACTCTTCAATAATACATCAGCTAACTGTTGCTGAAGACATCATCATAGGCTTTAACTAAATTTTTTCTTTCTAATTTCATGAACTCTATTAAGTACTGAGAGAAGTAATGTTATAGTTGAGGTCAACAAGGAAGTTGATCTTCAATCATGGAAGCTTATATGTAATTTTCCGTCTTTGAACTCTATACTACCTTTGAATTTTTTCTGTTTCAAATCATCTTCAGATTTATTATTATGCATACCTTCAATACTTAAGGACTCTAATTCGTGTAAACTTGGCATGGAGGGGCTGCAAGTTATATATTATATATATAAATAATATATATATATATATATTATATAATATATATATATATATATAATATTATATTATATATATATATATTATATATATAATCTTTAATATATATATTAATATATATATATATATATATATATATATATATATTATAAAAATTATAGTCAAGAGTTGTCAGAAAAGAGTTTATTTCTTGGAAACCTGGGGGTTGCCAAATGCAAAGAGTAGAGAGCGGTTTTTGGATATTTGAAAATTCATTCGCCTTTTGATTTCGAACTGTTAAGTTCAAATTAATTTTCATTCGCATTTATTTTCTGAACTGATAAGTTCTCTTTTAAAAATCATTCGTTGTAAGGCTTCAAGCCGGTAACAATTTACACTGTTAAGCTTCGTGCTGAATTAATGTTTAATATTCAAATATTCCTTTATTCGAAGATCGTTGTTTATGTGCATTTTAATTTAACATTCTGGAAAGCTTAAACGGGTCAACTACTTCGTTTTGAGCTTGGGAAAACAACTTTTCTCAATAAGCTTAAAAAAATTAACCTAGTGTATTATCCCACTATTTAACTAACTATTTTAGTTATAGTGAAGACCTAAGGCTTTCAAGAGTATACTCTCTTAAATATTCTGACTTGCAGTGCACATAATCTAAACTATTATTGCACAGGCCAATATTCAATTCTTTTAGAATTTCGTCAAGTTCTTAATCTGAACTTTCTATAATCTGATGAGCGTATTATGCTGGTCTAAAATATTCTGATGAGCGTAATATGCTGATCTCTATTCAATAAAATGATATAATTTTAACAATTATATTATCTTGAGAAAAGTTTGTAATTTAAAAGTTGTTTTTCTCGCTAATATTTAGTATTTCGTAGTCAGTAAACTACTGGCGTTTAAAGTTTAAATTTAGTATTTCGTAGTCGGTAAAATACTGGCGTTTAAAGTATAAATTTCCTACGTGGAAATTTTTCGTAACTTCATTTATCTATTTTGTGTGTGTGTGAAGCAAAGTTGCTTTTTTCAATATTCTGAGAAAGAAAAAATATTTCTCATTAAAAAATCGTCTTTCGTAAAAAACTGATTAGTTTTGTTTAAACACACACATTATATATTCTGCAGAAGTTTGCGCTTTGAAATAATCTGCATCGAATCAAAAATATTCTGCAGATTAGACCTATAAATTAAAGATTTTCAATGTATGTATAATGCATATATATATTATACATAAAGGTCATATATTCACGCATATAAAGTCTGCTGCGTTTGTGGAGAAGTCGGTCTCTTAGTTATAATTTTGTAGTATTTTTTTTGTTAACTGCCCAGATATTAAAATTAATCTGGATTGTTTCAATTAATCGAGACTTCTCCTCCCCCCCCCCCCCCCCCCTTTTAAATATAATTAAATATTTTTTGCTTTATATATTTTTGCATTATAAAAAAAAATATATATATATATATATATATATATATATATATATATATATATATATATATATATATATATATATATATATATATATATATATATATATATTTATTTAGTATCTTTGCGGTAATTATTATTTTGGGTTATTTGGGTATTTTATATTGTCCTTTCGCAATCATTGCCCATTAAATCTTAGGTGGTGGTAAATATCGTGCGTTTTGCTCATATAATAAGTAGCATTTTTTTTGCGTTTTTTTTTTGGCGTATTTTTTGCTTTTGCGTTTTTTTTTCAAATATTCATTTTACAAAAATGTCTCTTTTCGAAGATGAATCACTCAGACAAATCGTGTCTGAGTTGGAGGACAGTGTCAGTGAAAATTTTGGGAGGGAGGACGAAAACACTCTCTCTCCAGAAGAATTAGTCGACCTCACGAAAGAGGTTAAGTCAAAACTGTCCCCTATTAAGAGACTGAGAGCTGTGATTAAAAGGAAAATCACGCTCCTTTTCAAAAATCTTCTCGATCTTTCTGCCACTGAAAGCCAGGAAGATAATCACATCGTTTCCTCAAAACTGAAGGAAATTAAATCAAAATTGGAGGAAGTTAAAAACTTTGATGCTCTGATCGAAGAAGTCATCACAAAGTCTTCCATTCTTCATTATGACTCGTCAATTTTGGACGAGGAAATAATTGAAGCGGTACATTATCATACCCAGAATGAAAATTAATCTGGCGTATGACACCGCGTTTTAGTTCTCCATCTTCTTCTCCGTCTGCGCCTCCTGCAGCTTCAGAGGCCTCTCTTGAAGACGGAATATCACGTCAAGAGATGCAGAATATAATCAAAAATATTCATGCATCAAAACAGGAAGTAAAAATTCCTGCAATAAAGTGTCAAGAGTTCAGGGGTGAGGGGGACCGGCATTCTTTCCGCTCGTTTATTCTGTCCTTTCAAAATGTTTATGGGGCCAGAAAGGATATTTCTAGCGCTGCAAAATTGCAGTATTTAAAGTCATTGTTATCAGGCAATGCGCTCAAAGATATTGAGCATTTAACTAATGTCGACTCCAATTTGGAAGTCGCTTTCGAAATATTAAAGAACCTTTACTTAGACGAATCATATATTATTGATTCCCTCTGTTTCATAAAAATCGATTCTGCGCCCTATTTTAGAGATAATCCTGAACCATATTCGTAATATTCTGTCGGAAGTGAGAGCATATGCTCATGAGCTCAGAGAGTTTGGACTCGATTTCTTAAAAAATTCATCAGTGGGCTGTAAGCTCATGAGTCATATAATAGTGACTAAACTTCCAACTGTGCTTTCTTCGTGAGCTCAATTAATCACAACAGGATGAATATCCTTCCGTTAATATAATTTTTGGAGGCATTCCGGTAAAGTAATCAGTCTGGAGAAGGGGGGGGAAAAAATATAATCTGCCCTAAAAAGGATTTTGACCGTAATGCGTGCTCCTTTTGACATAAAATCGGTCTAAATCGTCAGCTTTTTAACGCTTGCCTCCAAAGAGGAATGGTTCGAAATCTTCATCGTCAGAAAATGAAACAGAACGTAGTCAAAAGAGTGTGGGGTTTAAAAAATCCTCTAATTCATTTACTTTAAAATGTAAATTTTGCAACAGAAATCATCTGCATGATTTCTTGTGAAGTATATTCATCTCCTGAAAACAGGATAGATCGCTGTAAAGAGCTGCGCATGTGCTTCAGCTGCTCAAGCAGCAAGCATTTCGCTAATAAATGTCCTGCCAAGAGGTATGGACTTAGTCACCCATGCGGCAAATGTGGCCAAAAATCCCACATAACGGCTCTATGTTTTCCAAATAGCAGAAACGTGTCCGGTGGCTTTTCGGAAGATAGTCGTCCGTCAACATCAGTCGCGAATGAGGCAAATGGTCAAGCCAGCGGCTCTTCTAATCATATCTGTATAAATACAGGTACAGCCTCATCCGTGGGTCAAAATATTCTGCCCACTCTCTCCCTTAACATCAAGAAGGGCAATAAAATAGTCTCTGTTCGTGTGCTTCTCGATTTGGGTAGTCAGTCCACGTATTTTCATAGGAGCATCCTTAAAAAATTGGGAGTCAATGAAAATAGTCTTCCTAGTCATCAGAGCTCCATTAAAACATTTTTGGGAGAGGAATTAAGATCCTTGCGGTCTTTAAATTTAGAGATGGGCATTTGTTGTGGGAAATATTCTAGCCTACCTGTAAATATTGATTCTGAATTGGATATCGGCTTTTATGTAAAAGGCCTGACGGAGGCTATGAAAAATATTAACCAAAATGGTTTCAAAGTGGCAGATAGTCACTATCAAAATAATAATGTTGACAGGGTTTCAAATATTCATGGGCTGCTGGGCATCGATATGCTCTTCATTTTATTAAAGCATTTTAAAAACGTAAAATGCATTCGGGGCAGTGCCCTAGAGACTTGTCATGGGTACGTGCCTTTCGGACCTGTAACATCTTTTTTTTTTTTTTTTGAACCTTCCAAATGAGAAATCTTTGGAATGAATTTTTTTCGCCGAAAGGCTGTCAAAAAATCATGACAGAATTCCGAAGAGCGTCCCCATACCTTTCAAATATTCAAGAGATGCTGTCAGGAACGTCCGGAAGCATGTAATTAAATCTTGTAGTGGAACTCGGTTACCTTCGTATCGACCCACTGCTTACATACCCATACTGAGTCTGATTTGGACTTGGCCTGGAGAACCTCTATAAATTAGAGTCTCTGGTTATCAATGAGGAGTGGGAACCAGGTTCCATTTTGAACGAAATATTGCATCTAAAAGGAATTCCACACGAAGGTGATATGATGTTCCGAGACCGGAAGGGTGATCACGTGGAACTTGCTGCCGCTAGGGGGTGTGGGGGACGGTTCCAACGGGAATTACTGTGGAAGAAGCGGCTTCGGGGTCATGTTGTTTTCCCTATCTTCTACCATCATCAGTTAAGTCTGGCTTGCACGATACAGAGTCCAAAGACAAGAGAAACTATGGACATGGCTCAGCGGCTATACATCTACACATATAAATCATATAAGAGAGAGGTACAATATTTGATGAATATTGGCGGCTAGAGCTGAGACTATCAGTATAAAAGTATGAGTGTATTTTTTTTTTTATCATGTTCTCGTATTTATTTAATGCGAGCAATTATTTTTTATTCGTCAGTTGTAGAGGTAGTGTCTATATACAGAGTGTGTGTGAATTGTACTATTATACTATTAAATATCATATCATTAGAATATCTTCATCTAAGCAACAAGAACCTTTAGAGAAGCATTGTAAAAGAAAAAATATATAGCTTATAGAGTAAGAATATCAAGTGACGACAAAAATTCGTCCCGTCCTTAACTGCAGCCTGAAGATAGGTTGTAGTCCTTCACTTAATCAGGCATCGTATCCAGGGGTAGATTTAATTGCTTCCCTATTTAAATTATTACTGTCTTTCAGAACGAACAAATTCATCGTTCTGGCGGATATTTCAAAGGCCTTCCTCCAAATCAAATTAAAGTTAGAAGAGGACAGAAATCGCTTCTGTTTTTTCTGGGAGGCTGATGGCGAGTTACTCACTTACCGTTATGCCACCATCATCTTCGGGTTGGCTGTCAGCCCCTATGTTCTAGGGGCTGTTATACAACATCACGCCAAAAAATACCCTCCTGATCTCTGTACCTCTCTTCTTCAAAATAATCTGTACGTTGATAATTTTTTGTACACTTCTTCGTCTGTAGACGAACTTCAAGATATTTTTCGAAAGGCCACCTCACGTATGAGTGAGGGGGGCTTCAACTTGTGCTCCTGGAACTCAAATTGTCCAGACCTTAAAGAAATATTCAAGGAGGAGGGTAAACTTGCAACTCATCAAAGTGATGAAGAGTTTTAGGGTATTTATATGATACCGTTCAAGATACGTCTGGAGCTCTTAGTGACTTTTTTTCACATAAATATTGTCTGCTACCAAGAGACAGCTCTGTCGGAGATCTCACAAAAGTATTCGATCGCCCTATGCCTTTACCCTCCCGTCCCGTCGAGCCGTCCTTCTTATGAAAGAAAACTTGGGAGTGGACAGTGGGGTGGGACGATATATCCGCTCCGATCAAAAATATCATGGAGAAGTTTTTGAGGCAAGGCCTACAACTCTCTGAGGATGGGGGGGGGGGTCTCTTTTAGAAGATCCATTGAGTCCAAGTGGACTCTGATTTAAGTATTCATATATTCTGCGATGCAAGCACTATTGCTTATGGCTTCGTAGTGTATGTCTCGTCTGCGGCAGAGGGTCCAAATCTTCTTTGGTCAAAGGGAAAAATCGCTCCTGCAAAAGGAAGAACGCTTCCCTGTTTGGAGTTATTGTCTGTGTTTTTAGCATTAAAGTGCTTACACAAATGTTAAGTGGACTGTCGGGTGTCAAGTTCAAGGAATTGAACATATTCTCCGACTCGCAGATAACTCTTCATTGGATCCAAAATAGGATCTCGAAAGTTAAGCAAATATTCGCGAGGAATCGTGTGCAAGATATTCGCGCCCATGAGCTCTTCGCTTCAAGAGGAATATTCGTTAAGTCCTAAATTTCTATACGTCAGAACAGAAGATAATCCATCCAGCTGACCTTCTGACCAGAGGTATTTCCTTCAAGGAATTTCAGAAAGAGAAAACATGTCCTTCTGGACCTAAAGGGCCAAAATGGCCTCTCTTAAATAGTGTTTACGGCCATGCAGCTGAACTGAAATAGCATCTCAGTTTTGCTGTTGTTCAAGGTGGCAAATGAATCCTCCTGTAGTGGATTTGTCCAAATATTCAAACTTGCACAAGCTATATCGAGTAGTAGCTTTATTATTCCAGTTTGGAGCCTTGTCAAGAGGTGTGACAATTAATCATGATTTAAAAGCCCGTCTGTATTGTCTGCAGACAATGCAGAAAGAATCGTTCTCGAAAGAGCTTCAATTTTTAGAAGATATTAAAAATAATCCTTCTTTCACTGGCCAAGTTCCGGACTTGGTAAATAATCTGAACTTGTTCTTGGATGAAAATCATCTCATCAGGAGCAAGGGTCGTTTGTCAAGATGCAATTATTACAATTATGACGTAATTAATCCCATCTTGCTGTCAAAAAGTCACCACCTCACCAAGTTAATCATTAGAGGAATGCTCATGCATAAAGTGTAGCATTCTAGGTTATACAAGCCACTCTTACAAAATATTCGCTCCAGGCCTTTTGGGTGACTTCGCGCGTACCTCATAAAAAAAAATGTTTTGCAGGATGCACTGGAGAGTATATGCCAATTCTTGCCAAAAGTTCAATAATTTTTGGCTTTTGCATCGGGTCGACCCACTGCTTCACCAATTATTCGAAAGACCAGGTGGAATTATTCAGGCCTTTTAAGCAATGTAGGTTGTTGACTACACGCGAAACATTGGTGGGTCAAGTCAAATAGGCTCTGGCTCAGTCCCTTAAAAAATGTTCATAGAAAAAGACAAAAATTCGCATACTTGCATTTACACCTGTCTTTAATATTCGTTGGCGGGGGTTTTTTTCCCCTTCTATTTTTTTAGACCCTTTAATTAGAATGAAACATTTATCTAAATCATTTATACAATCGTTCCAACGATTTGTTAATCGTTTCGGAGTGCCTGACTGTGTCTAATAGCGACAACACGCGCGGCTCTCTTCAAACAAGGATACTGATTTTCTTAGGAACTTTTCCTGCGTGTCAGAAAATGGGAGTGTAGTTTTTAAGAAAAAATCGAGATTTTCGCATAAGGCGAATCCTCTGTATAGCCCATTGGGTAGGAAGCCAGTGGGAGCGGTTAATACGTGTGGTGAAGGGACTGTTTATTCAAATTAATATGAAAGTTGCATCGTTAAAATATAACGAATTCGAATTACGATAATTGTCACGCACTCACTCGCTGATGCTATAATTCACGTCGCGCTGCACCTACCACCAGTTGCAAATGAGATATTAGCGTACTGCCAGAGCGATTTCGGAGCGAGAGAGCCCGGTAGGGCCTTGTCAAGAACCGCTTAATTGGGCATTACCCAGGAGCTGGGTCCAAATAATCAGTTCTGGACTCAACTTCGGCTACGGAAAGAGCTAGTAAAGTCCACTGAGAATGATTCTTCAGAAAAATTGCGAAGAATAATTTTCGTACAAGGTGGTACATATGAGTCCTCCTTCAGTCTTAAGAGAGACTGGAAAGAGATCTCTACAGGCTCAGCTGAATAACTGCTAGTCAAATAAGAATGACGTTTGTTACATTAATCAAAAGTCCAGTGACAGAATCGTCCCTTACTGGCAAGATGGGGATATGTCGTAGATCTTAATCGGTGACGACAATAAAGTCAGATCGGTGTACGTCAGGACTCCTGGGGGACAAGTCAGCTTGTATCCAGTCAAATATTTGGTTAGTCCACTAAAAAAGAAAAAAAAAAAAAAAGGGTGTCCCCCCTTTTTGGGGGAAAAAACCTCATAACGTTGGTTCAACAAACCCTCTCATCGTCAACTGGGACAGTCTCCTGCCTTCCAGCAAGATCAATCATTAAATATTCCTAGGAGGGGTGAACCCAGCCCTTCCTAGCGTCTGCGACGGATGTGGAAGTTCATCAACGCCAGCTGATAGAGAATATCAAAAAAATAGCGGCCTAATCCCGCGGAAAGCTGCAGAAGTTTGTCAAAGAAAAAAAATATTGTCTAGATGTAATGATCATTCGGAAAGGATATCAGATTAAATATTCTGGCAGTGCTGTTTTTTTCAAAATAAGTTCTTCTAGAGTAGTGCAACGTTCTGAACTTCTGCCGCTATAGAGGCCAGAAGCCATCCCCCCCTGGGAGATATAGATGAATTATAGTCGAGCCGATTGAATAGAAGAGGTTTTTTGTCAGAAAGAGTTTATTTCTTGGACAACCTGGGGTTGCAAACTGCAAAGAGTAGAAGGGGCGTTTTGATATTTGAAAATTCATTTCGCCTTTTGATTTCGAACTGTTAAGTTCAAATTAATTTTCATTCGCATTTATTTTCTGAACTGATAAGTTCTCTTTTAAAATCATTCGTTGTAAGGCTTCAAGCCGGTAACAATTTACACTGTTAAGCTTCGTGCTGAATTAATGTTTAATATTCAAATATTCCTTTATTCGAAGATCGTTGTTTATGTGCATTTTAATTTAACATTCTGGAAAGCTTAAAACGGGTCAACTACTTCGTTTGAGCTTGGGAAAACAAACTTTTCTCAATAAGCTTAAAAATTAACCTAGTGTATTATCCCACTATTTAACTAACTATTTTAGTTATAGTGAAGACCTAAGGCTTTCAAGAGTATACTCTCTTAAATATTCTGACTTGCAGTGCACATAATCTAAACTATTATTGCACAGGCCAATATTCAATTCTTTAGAATTTCGTCAAGTTCTTAATCTGAACTTTCTATAATCTGATGAGGCGAGATATTATGCTGGTCTAGAAATTATTACTGGATGGAGCGTAATGATGCTAGATCTCTATTTCAGATAAAATGATATAAATTTTAAACAATTTTTTTATATTTTATCAAATATATCGTATATATATATATTATATAGTTATATATATAGTAATATTATAAATATAGGATTAGGTATAATTAGGGTATAAATAATATATATATATGTTTAATATATATAATAAAATATACTATATATATTATATATAATAGTATATCTATATAGTATACTATATAATTCAAACGACCTTATTTATTCCTGTCTGATATTCTTTTTTAAAAAATACAGATTAGCTCTTCGGAGGTTTTAGTATTTATGTGTAAGTGTAAGCGTTCTGAAAATTACAACTTTTTTTTTTTTTAATACCGATTGCATGCATTCGAAACACATTCTGCAAGTTAAAAAGACTTGATAACTCTCCTAGAGTGGAAAATATTATAAATCAATTGCTTTTCTAAATATCAAAATAGTCTGATAGGATTATGCCTCAAAGGACTATTTTTTTTTAATATCGTATTGCATCGCAAATTCGAACACATTCGGTAACGCAAAAGCCTTAAAAATACAAATTGGTATTGTAGAGGTTGTCAAATTTAGATAACAAGCATACGAAAAAGGGCGGTCATTGCTGCTTATCTAGGATTTGTTCTCTGCTGCTCTCTCTCTCTCTCTCGTCTCTCTCTCTCTATCTCTCTCTCTAACTCTCTCTCTCTTCCTCTCTCTCTCTATCTCTCTCCTCTCTCTCTCACGTTCTCTCTCTATCTCTCTCTCTCTCTACAATCATCTCTCTCCTCTCTCTACTTTCTTCTCTCGTCGATCTTCTCTCTTCTCCTCTCTGCTCTGCTCTCTCTCTCTTCTCTCTCTCTCTTCATCACTCGTAATAATATATTACTATTATTATAATATACTATAGTATATTATAGTATATAATAGTAGTAGTATATATATCGTATATATTATGTATAAATATATATATAATATATATTATATATAATATATTATTAGTATATATTATATATAGTATATTATACTATATATATTATATATAATTTATATATTATATAGTATATAGATAAATACCTCACTATATAATATATATAATACCTCACACCGTGAGGTATATATAATATAAGTATATTATATATATATATTATATATATATAATATATATAATATATATAATATATATATATAAGATATAGTATACTATATATATTACGTTAGTATAATAGTATCA
>JABUQX010114012.1:0-7500 GCA_015478945.1 Trachelipus rathkii
TAAGGTACACCGTCACGCCAAGTCCCCTCTAGGCACCTTCTTACCCCCTGGTGCTCGCTTTGAACGTGTCCACATCGACATCGTTGGACTCCCACCGCACCGCTCTAATACATTCTTGCGTGTATTGATCGGTTCACACGATGGACCGAGGCTATCCTCTCTCTGTCGCCAACGCGGAATCCATAGCTAAAGCTTTCTTGGCTCACATTGGTTTCTTTGATCAATATACTTTGTCACAACGGACCAAGGTAGACATTTTGAATCCTTCTTATGGAAAGATTAAATGAATCTTCTTGGTTCAGAGAAGATTCACTGACTTTTCAATCCAAAAGCGAACGGCATTGTTAAACGTTTCCACCGTCAGCTAAAAGCTTCTCTTCTAGCTCAGCCAATCCGGAAGTAGGACTGGCGCTCTCCTTTCGTAATTGGCATTCGTTCGGCTGTTAAAAAGGATCTGCACTGTTCGGCTGCTGATTTAGTGTATGGTTCTCCTCTTCGTCTTCCCGGTGACTTCTTCCCACAGTCCTCTCCTCCTACAGCCGACCCGCTTCCTTATCTTACCCGCTTGAGGCGCTGTGCTTCGTCGTGGAGACCAACTCCTTCTCGTCCACACAAGGTGCATTCCTATATCCCTAAGGACCTTTCTTCCTGCACTCATGTCTTCGTTCGACATGGCTCCCACCGCACCGCTCTCAAACCTAAGTACGTACGACGGACTTTTTCCTGTGATACTTAGGAAGGAGGGTGCTTCACGATCCACACTCACACGCACAGAAGTCGTTTCGATCGACCTCCTTAAGCCTGCTTTCTTCAGGCGAATCCTCTTCCTGTTCTCGACCTGACGCTTTACCTTTTGTTTCAATTTCTCCCTTTCAACTCGTTCTTTTAACGTTCCTATTTCTCCTCCTGCATCTCTTCCTCCTCCTTCTCCTCTCCTCCTCTCAGGTGTCCCATCCTCTCCCTTATCCTCCTCCTCCTCCTCCTCCTCCCCCTCCTTCTCTCAATAACAGCATCAATGACCGGCTCAGACTCCACCGCACGGTCATCGTCATCCCTTGCCTCCCTCCTTCGGCTCAAGTTATCAACTCCAGCTCCACCTCGGGCTACTCTCACGACACATGCAGATGTTCCGACTCACCCGATCACCCGCTCACAATCAGGAATCCTGTCCAGACTCCATCCCAACCGCTTACTAGAATATCGAGCAGGGGGTGGCACATTCGATAGCCAGCTATTTGGAGACAGTTTCATTCAGCACTGCAGGAGTATCTGTGTGGTGATTGAGGTCAGGTCAATTTACCAACATAGCGTGCCAATGCAGAAGCGTAGTTTTTTTGAAACGAACTCTTTTTCTCACCATGGCAAATTAAAAATTATAATTACGACTGACGTGCGTCCTCATCTCATTCTACCGCCATTTTTTGCGTTCAACTGCAACCGTTTAACGAGCTCTTATAACTTATGAATTTTTTATTACTTTATGTTATCTAAAGCTTATTAAAGCGAGCTAATTACTTTTTTATGCCATGGTGAGTGAAATAGGCAGTGCCAATTTATATCTTAGTATGGATTCTTGTGAATAATAGTCAGAAATGACCGAACCCTGTTAATTGGCGTTATTATATAGTATTTATTTCTGTATATATTTTGCTTTGCTAGCTTATCCTCATGGTAGCATCCTTAAATAGTTATGCTATTGAATTTTTTTATATAAGAAAACCTGACTTGCCTGGGGAACCTACGCCCAAATTTTCTTAGTCTTATAATTACTTAGTTAATTTTTATGTAGTTTTACAAGCAGACAATTTAAACAATTTCAAATTTTATTTTCCTGTGATTATTATAAAAAATTTAATGTAAATAATATTAATTGTTTATTTTAATAAATTTAGTTATATTATTTTATTTCTTAGTATTAATTATTCTATTTTGTTTAATTCCCAGGTTACTGGGGTTCGTGTTTTTGATTAAGTACAAATTCAACTGCAAGTCTTTGTTCAAACCTTTTGGCCCACTAACATCAAACAGCATTCAATTACAAATATAAATATATATATATATATATATATATATATATATATATGCTATATATATATATATATATATATATATATATATATATATATTATATATATATATATATATATATATATATATATATATATATATATATATATATATATATATATATATTGATATTAATAATGATAATAATAATAATACCATCATCATCATCGTCATCATCATCATCATCATCATCATCATCATCATCATCATCATTGTTTGTGTGATGTGTGATGTGTGTGTGTGTGGAGAGAGGTCTTTGATAATTTTGATAATGTTATAGGTTTATAGTGGTAGGGTCTAATTTCTGGCATTAATTCTTCAAAGTGAGATCTTTTGGAGCCTATATGCATTATATGACATATTATTATATGAAATGTTGAAGAAAAGAAAAGAAATAAAATCGCTTCTCAGTCTTAAAAAAAAAAAACGATATTTCTTTTGAAAGAAGAAATTTTCACCTTCCTGGCGGAATATTAGAAGACATTTGGTTAAATATTGTAATTTACAGTTCTTCATTTAACTCAGAATATATTGTACCAGATCAATCTAAAATACCTTAAAGTAGATTGAATGACATTGCAAATAATTTATATGCCTTGACAGTCAAAACCCGTTCGTGAGAACCAAATTTTACAAAACACGTGAAATGTATCGATCTATTACGCTGCATAATATCTTTAATTATTTGCCCAGAGATTTCTTACACCAACTATTTTCCTAATTCATTTATTATTAGTTTCAAGCACAAACCAGAAATATCAGGTTTGCACTTTCCATTCTTTAATTACTTATTTGCCAGTTTCTGAGAATATTTTCCCGACTAACGCAAAATCTTGTAAATTGGTCTCTACAACCTCTACTACCTTAGTACTGAGAATCATCTCTCTAAAAGAATTTACAAAGTGTAATTTTTACTATTGATCCACATCCAGATTGTCTACACATACGAAATATGTCTGTAATAATAAATTGGATGATGCAGTCATTCTTAAAAAGAACATACTACATGAAGCTGCCAAACGACATCGTGTATTCCTACCAGTTTTGAGTAAAGAGATGGACGAAGATTCACTTCATTCAATACCAATCGATTGATTGAAGCCCAAGAAACAAGAATTGAGTGATAAACAATATTTCCCCATAGAAGAGCATCTTTCGACCGACTCCATGAGAGGATAAATAACTCATTTATATAATTTTGTTTCTATCTCATTACACGATTTTTAACATGATTTACTTTACAGTAATAATTATAATATTGGTCTTTAGATCTTAACTAAATATAAATCAACAACAAGTTGCAATAAATTTGTAATAAAGCACTCGTTTTATTTCAGTTTTTGAAATTGAAACGGGAGGGTGGGTAGAGGTCGTTAATGAGAAGCGTTGTGTGATTATTAATGAGGGATTTGGACTTGCGTTACAGGTATGTTATATAAGAGATGGGGAGGGGAAATTTGAAGACCTAATTGTACGCTAAATATTTAATGAACAACCTCAATGTAATGATGGAATTTTGAGTCATAGCTAAATACTTGAATTTCAGTTTTATTAGTAATTTATCGATAACATAAGTCCTACTAGTACCGATAATTTAGTTCCACGAGCTTCTTAATATAATTTTTTTCTTTAGCTTTGGAGAAGAATAATTTAAAAGAAGGTAGCTTCCATCTCGCCTTACGTTAAGGTAAGAGTGTCCGTTAAGATTATTCGGTAATCTCCGGAACAGGTGGTAATCTGATGGATCTAGACCTGGAAAATGAGAAAAGTTTGGGAGTTTCTCCAGCTGAATTCTTCTATCTCTTGTATGTGACCTTTGCTCTATGGAACCCTGCTTTATCCTGACGGACCACCATACCTTTAAGAATGATTAAAGCAAACTCAGACTTCCTTCATAGCAGTGTTTAATCTTTATTGCTGCCGATAATAAATGTCTGCTGAATATGATACACTGATTGGTAGCAACTTAAACTGGATCACACCAACACAATCAAACCAAGCCTTGGAAACCTCCTTGGATTGATATCGATTTTTGGATGTGTGCCTTAGCCTGTTCACTAGAAAAATTTTCTGTATGTCCTTACATTCTTGTGATATATATCCATTTTTTATTCCCAGGCACGAATCTGTTCCAAAATTACTAGGTGCTTTTAGCAGAAGTGTAGATGTTCACTCTTGTTATGCAATTTGCTTTTGTTAAATCATAGGAACCCATTTTGCAAGTTTTTCTACCTCTCCAAGTTGTTGTGGATGTCGATGAACTTTTAAATAACGTGAATTAAGTTTTTGGGCTAATTCTTCAGACGCAATGACACTAATTTATCGAGATCAGACAAAGCTGGATTTTATCGGGTTTAAACAAAACATGGTCATCGTTAATTTTAAGATGCGACGTCTTTGTGGCGTATCTCTAATCTGGTTATTTAGAGTTTCTCTGAAGAATCCAACAAAACGTAACTTAACCTAACTTAACCTAACGTAGCCTAACCTAACCTAACCTATCCTAACGCCTGCGAGGGGGGGGGGCTGTACAGGAAATTTTGTTGTGTCGACCCTTTTTCCTGTCGGACCATTTTCTTGTCGACCATTTGGGCTAGTCCCACTCTAAAGTTGTAGTTGCCTTTCTAAACCTGTCAAACCACCTTCGGGAACTTTTCTCCTTTACATAATATTTCTCATAAATCATAAACACCTAAAATATTTCGAATTTCTTCTACAGAATTAGTGCCTTTTGAAAACAGAGCATTATATGTCAAATGTGCTCCATAGATACGTAAATTATTAAGGTGGGTCAGACTAGTAACTAATTTTTTTAACAGTTTTCATGATCGCTCATGGCAGGACCTTATTCAAGGAGGGGGTGTTAAAACATTGAAAGTGTCGTCATCTAACGCAAAATTTTGCAGATGAATTCAGACGCAGGCCTTAAAGTGAGGGAAATTAAATTCAGCAGGAAGCACAAATGATAGAAGAGAATTCCACAGAACGGAGGTGGGTGGAAAGAAAGAAGCCCCACAACGAACAAGGCTGGAGTTGTCTAATGTCTACACAAAACTCGTGTGCAGACACTGCACCCTTTGTGCTACGAGGGCGACTTGAAGGTGGTGGTATGCAAGTGCTCAGCTCCCTCGAGCATTTTTCGCTTTGTTACCTATAGAAAATTGACAAAGCTCCAACATCGCATCGCAATGATAGATGCTCAAGTGAGTTTGAAAGTACAAAGCAGTTTATAAATCTTTTTAGCCTTTGACTCGACCCTGTCCAAAAGCCGGGTGAAACCAGAGCCCCCCAGATATGAGAGCAGTACTCCATACACGGGTGAATGAGACCTTGTATAGTTGGAGTAACTGAGAGGATAGAAAAAAGTCACTCAGTCTAAATAGAACTCCCATCTTCTTTGAGGCAGCCCTAGTCACCATTTTGATGTGAGGTTTCCAAGACATTTTTTTATGTTAAGGCCAAGGATGTTGATATCGTTAACAGGAGAGACGAGGGAACAATTTAAAGAGATAGGAAAGTCAGAAGGTGTCTTAGAGAGGGAGATTTATAGAAGCTGGGTTTTTAAAGAATTGAATTTCACAAGGTTGAGACGGCCCTACCGAAAAACCTTATCCAGATCAGCGAGAATAGAATCGGAAAGATTAAGGCGAGAGGCAATTCTAGAAGATTCTAGCAGATATTAAATGAGTTGAAGAATGGAGGGTTGAGTCATTGGCATATGAATGGATAGAGTTAGATGAGCAGTTGAGAAGAGCATTAACGAAAAGCAGGAATAGAGTAGGAGATAAAACAGAACCCTGAAGAACACCACTACTGACATGGAAGGAGGAAGATGTCGCCTCATCAACAACAGCCAATATTGAGCGATTTGAAAGAAAGTTGGACATAAGTAAGTAAAGAGAAGGAGGAAACCAAAAGAAGAGAAGCTTGAAAGGCAGTGATACGTGTCATACCGGGTCAAACGCCTTAGATATGTTAAATGTCACCATACATCATGTCTCCCCATAGCCCCTAAGGGAGAAAAGCAAAAAATCGATTAGATGGAAAGTATTTCACCAGTAGACCTCGAGCACCGAAAGCCGTACTGGTGATCGGAAAAAGAGAATGAGATTCCAGATGATCTTAGAAATGAGAGTTGAGAAAGAGATTATAGTTTAACGAGAGGTAGCCTCAACTCAGAAGAACACTCCTTCAAAATTAGGGAGGAATGCCATCCGGGCCGCCCGCCTTCCTAACCTTCATAGATTTCAGGAGCCCATGTACCCGATCAAATGTAATCACAGGTCAAGGCATGGAACACCTGGGAGGAGAAGGTGGAGGAGGAGGAGAATTGCCAGAGTCGTCCAGGGTTGATTAAGAGAAAAACAGGAGGCCGAAGAGATTGGCCTGTTCAGCTGGAGTATTAAGAACAGAACCATCAGAGCGAATAAAAGGTGGAAAGGCAGATTTACAGAAGCTGTTAAGATGTTTTTGATAAGAGGCCAAATATTTGTCAATAGGAGAACCAAGTATGTCAGCTCACTTTCGTTTTATGAAAATCCGTCTTGCTCGTCGAAGAGCATCCCTGCAACGATGTCGACCTGAATGAAAATTAGCAGCGAGAGTGATAGGAGAGCGAAAGTTTTTCCACTCCCGATACGCACTGTCTCTAGCCTGAATGTCCCGAGAACAAACACGATCAAACCATGGATTTTGAGGAAAGAAATATTTAGTCGAAGAAGTAACGAACTTGCTTGTCCCATCAATGATTACAGCTCCCACCTTATCGGCAGAAGCTTAAGCGTCCCCGGAGTAAAAGCAGTCACTCCAGTTATAGTTGGCATAGAAGCGACGCAAAGTCCCTCAATCGGACTGATTAAAGTGTTAAAAAATACGCTTAGGGCAGGATGGGCTCTTAGAAAGTATTAAAATTAATAAATATAAGATTGTGGTCAGATTTACCCATATGAACGAAGGTTGTAAATTTGTAGAGAAATGGGCTAGTGGTGAAACATATGTTAAGTATGTTCGAAAATTTGGATAGGACGATCAGGAATATGTGTAGGTTCCATAATTAGTTTCTCCAGATTGTTAGGAATGCTGACTGATTCGTCCACCTCCCCTCCCGGATCGGTATGAGAGGATCCTAACCATTCAGGGTTGTGTACATTGAAATTCCCTAAATAGAGGACCTCAGAATTTGGATGAGAAGATATAACAGTCTCGTGAGAAGTAGTAAGACATATTCAAAAACGGCGTGAAAATCTGTTCTGTAAGGAGAACAGTAGTAGAAGTACAAGATGTAGTAGAGGAAGAAAGATTTTAAAATCACAGAATATCACAGTCAGGTGAGAAGTAGTAAGATATTCAAAAACGGCGTGAAAATCTGTTCTGTAAGGAGAACAGTAGTAGAAGTACAAGATTATTGTAGTAGAAGGAAGAAAGATTTTAAAT
>JABUQX010114012.1:22500-36293 GCA_015478945.1 Trachelipus rathkii
CACTTTCCCTCAGTGTTGGAAGCGCTATTATGTCCAACCAATTCCAAAAAAAGGCAGCCGCTCTGATCCTTAAAACTGCCACCCTATAGCTCTCACTTATATCTTATGATCTTTGAAACCATTCTCAACTCTCTATTCTAAGATCATCTGGAATCTCATTCTCTTCTTTCCGATCACCAGTACGGCTTTCGGCGCTCGAGGTCTACTGTTGAAATACTTTCCCATCTAACCGATTTATTGTTTCCTCCATTAGGGACTATAGGGAGACATGTGTGGTGACACTTAACATATCTAAGGTGTTTGACCTGGTATGACACGCATCACTGCCTTTCAAGCTCCTCTCCTTTGGATTTCCTCCTTCTCTTTACTTACATGTCCAGCTTTCTTTTCCAAATCGCTCAAATATCGGCTGTATTGATGAGCAGACATCTTTCCCCTTCCATGTTCTAATATTGGTATTCTCAGGGTTCTGTTTTATCTCCTACTCTATTCCTGCTTTTCATTAATGATCTTCTCAGCTGCTCATCTAACTCTATTCATTCATATGTTTATGATTCGACCCTCTATTCTACAACTCATTTAATATCTTCCAGAATCTTCTAAAATTGCTTCTAGCCTTAATCTTTCCGATTCTATTGTCGCTGATTCTGAAATAGGGTTTTTCGTAGGAAAGTCTCATCCTTGTGAAATTCAAAATATTTTAAACCCAACTTCTACAAATCTCCCTCTCTTAGACCCATCTAACTTTCCTATCCCTTTCAATCGTTCCCTCGTCTCTTCTGTTAACAATATAAACATCATTGGCTTAACATAAACAAGAGAATGTCTCGCGAAACCTCACATGAAAATGGTTACTATGGCGGCCTTCAAGAAGCTGGGAGTTCTATTTAAACTGCGTGATTTTTTTCTATCTTCTTCAGGACTGTAACTCTCAAGGCCTCATTGCCGATATTATGGAGTATGCTCTCATATCTGGGGGGCTTGGTTTCACCCGGCTTTTGGACAGTGTTGAGTCAAAGGCCAAAAAAGGCTTAAATAACCTGCTCTCTGTACTTTCCAATTTACTTTGAGCCTCTATCATTGAGACACGATGTTGGAATTTGTCTTCTTTTCGTATAGGCCACAGCGGAAAAGTCTCGAGGAAGCTGAGCACTTGTATACACATCCTTTAAGCGCCTCGTAGCACAAGAGATGGCAGTGTTGTACACGAGTTTTGTGTTAGACTTAGCAACCCCAGGCTTTGTTCGTTGTGGTGCCCTTCTTTCCACCCACCTCCGTTCTGCTGGAATTTTCTTCCACATCTGTTTTTCCTGCTTTGAAAGATATTTCCCCCAATTTTAAGGCCTGAGTTCTGACAGCTCATCTGCGAAATTTTCCCGTTAGATGACGAAGATTTTCAATGCTTTAGCTACCCTCTCCTTGAATAGCCCTGTCCGTGAGCGGTGGTGAAAACTGTTAAAAATAAGTATTAAAAGTCTGCATCCACCTTCCTAATTTACGGTATCTATGGAGCACATTTGACTTATTAATGCTCTTGTTTTCAAAGGCACTAATTCTGTAGAAGTAATTCGAAAATTTAGGTGTTTATGAGACTATATTATGTAAAGGAGAAAAGTTCCCGAAGATGGTTTGACGGGTTTGGAAAGGCAACTACAACTTTGGAGATGCGCCACAAAGACGTCGCATTCTTAAAATTAACGATGACCATCTTTTTGTCTGACCGATAAATAAAATCCGGCTTTGTCTGACCTCGATAAATTATTGCCGTTACAGTTGACCATGAATTAGTTCCTTAAAAACTTAATTAGACGCTTATTTTAAAAGTTGATCGTTCATGAGCAAGTGCCTGGTTGAGGTTAAGAACATACTTATGACAAATGCGGTTCCTATAATTTAACAAAAGCAAATTGCATAACAAGAGTGAACATATACACTTCTCCTGAAAGTATCTAGTCATTTTGGAACAGATTAGTGCCTGGGAATGAAAAATGGATATATTACAAGAATGTAAAGACATAAAGAAAATAGTTTAGTGAACAGGCTAAGGAACGCATCCAAAAATCGATATCAATCCAAGGAAGTTTCCAAGGCTTGGTTTGATGTGTTGGTGTTGCATCCAGTTTAAGTTGCTAGTGACTTGCTACCAGCAATATATCATATTCAGCAGACATCTATTATCTGCAAGCCATAAAGATTAAACACTGCTATGAAGGACGTTTGAGTTTGCTTTAATCATTCTTAAAGGTATGGTGGTCCGTCAGGATAACGCAGGGTTCCATAGAGCAAAGATCACATACAAAAGATAGAAGAATTCGGCCGAAGAAACTCCCCAAACTTTCCTCATATTCCAGGTCTAGATCCCATTCAGATTACCACCTGTCCGGAGTATTACCGAATAAATCTTGACAGACATTCTTACCTTAACGCAAGACGAGATGGAAGCTACCTTCTTTTAAATTATTTTTCTCCAAACCTAAATAAAAAAAATTATATTAAGAAGCTTTGGTGGAACTGAAATTTACTGGCACTAATAGAGTAGGATTTATGTTATCGATAAATTGCTAATAAAACTGAAAAAATATTTAGCGAGGACTCGAATTCCATCATTAATTGGGGTTGTTCATAAATATTTAGGTCTTTACATTAGGTCTTTAAAACTCCCCCCACTCCCCATTTCTGCCTTGGAACGTACTTTGCTGAACGTTAAGTCCAAATCCCTTCATAATTAAATACAACGAACTATTCTCATTAACGACCCCACCATACCTCCCGTTTCAATTTCAAAAACTGAAATTAAAACGATGCTTTTATTACAAATTTATTGCAACTTGTTGCTGGGATTTATATTTAATTAAGATCCATCTTAATTCAAGTACTTGTATTTTTAGGTCAAGTACAATTTCATGTTAAAAATGTGTTGGTAATGAGATAGAAACAAAATTATATAAATAAATGAGTTATTTATCCTCTCATGGAGTCGGTCGAAAGGTGTTCTTCTATGGGGAAAAAGTGTTTAATCACTCAATTCTTGTTTCTGGGTGGCACGATTTGGTATTGAAATGCTATGAATCTCGTCCATCTTCTTTACTCAAAACTGCTAGGTGATACACGATGTCGGTTTTGGCAGATTCATGTAGTATGTTCTTTTAGAATTGAGTGGATCATCCAATTTAATACAGACATATTTTCGTATGTGGCGACAATCTGGATGAGATCAGAATAGTACAAATAAAATTTACACTTTGTAAATTCTTTTCGAGAAATGATTCTCTCAGTATAAGGCAAAGATAAGATTGTGGCGAACTAATTTACAAGTTTATTGCGTTATCTGGAAAATATTCTCAGAAACTGGCAAATAAGTAATTAAAGAATGGAAAGTGCAAACCTGATATTTCTGGTTTGTGGAAGCTATTATACAAATAATGAATTAGAGAATTAGGTGTGTAAGAAATCTCTGGGCAAATAATTAAAGTATTATGCAGGCGTGTCACGTCGGCTTCATATTTTTTGTAAAAATTTGAATCACTCGAACGTTGGCATTTGGACTATCAAGGCATTTATAAATTATTGCAATGTGCTTCAATCTACTTTTAGGTTATTTAGATGATTGATCTGCACATACTTATATTCTGAGTTTAGTGAAGAACCACAGTTCTAGTGGTTAAGAACTGTAAATATCAATATTTAACCAAATGGTCTTTCTAATTTCCTTCACCAGGACGTTGAAAATTTCTTCTTTCAAAAAAGACATCCGTTTTTTTTTATTAAGGGACTGAGAAGCTATCTTATTCTTTCTCTTTTTTCAACATTCATATAATAATATAATGTCATAAATGCATTATAGGCTCCAAAAGATCTCACTTGAAGAATTAATGGCAGAAATTAGACCCTACCACGATAAACCTATTGCCATTATCCAATAATTATCAAAGGCCTCTCCAACCACACACACATACACACACACACACACACCACACACACACACACACACACACACACACACACACATCGTATAGTCACACACACACATCACACACACACCACACACACATAATTCAAGCGATTTAGGACACTTCCCTTAGAGGTGACGTGATATATATATATAGTTATATATATATTATATATTATATATATATATATATAATAGTATATTATATAAATATATATATATATATATAATATATATATATAGTATATATATATATATATATATTATAAATATATTAAATATATATTATATATATATATATATTTACTATATATATACTATATATTATATTATATATATATATATATATTTATATATTATATATATATATATATATATATATATATATATATATATATATATTATATTGAGGAGAGAAAAGTATAAAAAAAACGTGAGGGCAGAAAAAACAACTTGTTATTTTTTTACAAATAGTATACTATTTTTACTAATTATCTATTTATTAATTGGAGCTAAATTTTATTTCTAATAGTCTCCGAGAACAGTTGCTTCCCATAATTGCTACCATATAAATAACAGTTTCAAATTGATTATTTATTGGTTAAGACACGATCGTTTTTTTTTTTCTGTTTTTGTTTTTTTTTTCTTTTAAGTCCAAAACATTGAAATTATTCTTATAATTTTGTGCTTTGTTTATTTAATTATATGTATATATATAGTATATATAGTATATATATATATATATATAAATATAAATATATAATATATATATTATATATATATCATATATATATTATATGATATATTATATATATATATATTATCTGACACATCAAAAACTAAAAAGAAATTTTTGAAAAAAGCAATCTATAAAATAAAATATTAACAAAAAAAAATTGGCCAACAAAAATATACAAACTCTCTCTCTCTCTCTCTCTCTCTCTCTCTCTCTCTCTCTCTCTCTCTTCTCTCTACTCTTCTCTCTCTCTTCTCTCTCTCTCTCTCTCTCTCTTCATCTCCTCTCTCTCTCTCTCTCTCTTTATTATATAAATTATATATATAATATATATATATATATATATATATATGAATATATATATATATATATTTAAGTATATATATTATATATATATATATAATATTATATATATATATTATTATATATATTATAAGGGAATATTGATCATGCATACATGGTGTCAATTGGCAATTCGCTATCTTATTTTGGTGTGTTGTTTATTCTTGGAAATGTTTTTTATAATACAGTCTGGAAATGTTACCATTTCTAATCCAGGCTGTGATACTTTGTATATTTATTATATGTTCTTTCAATTTGTTGAAAACCCTTACTTTAATTCCAATTTCCTCATTATATGACCCGCTTACCTAAATACAGTATTTCTTCTTTCGTAATTAGGTAACATCCCTTGTTATGATTTTATGTATAATGATGAATGATATAATATAAACTTAATGATAAACATAACACCAGGAGCACAGATGATATTAAAAATATAATTGTGCGACCAAATTTATAATGACCCAGAAAGAGGGTTAGAAATAGAGCCTTTCTTACTTTTTTTTTTTGTACTCAGCTAAGTTCTTCAGGAGGTTCAGTGCTATCCTTAATGTTATTTATTTCATCTAAATTTATAAATAACAAATTGTTAAGATTTTGTCGCAGTATAATGTACAGACAGTAAATGACTCTTATACAGTTTTATCACTTGTTGGCTTGCTGGAAGGCGTCTGTTTGACATCTTATTTAGTCCCCATTTAAGAACCCCTCTTGGATGTAAATATGATCAGATGTGTATGTTTCTTAATTAGTATAATGGAATAATGTTGATCTTCGTTTAACTGGTCAAATATGTTTACATATATAATATGGTCCACTATACCAATTGTTGTTCCCTATATGTTGACAGGTTAAATGTGGGCTAGGAGTTCCCTCCTGAATCTTGCTACCATTCTAATTGTGGACTGATATTCCAATCTTGGGATTCAATCCTGAATCCTTCTTTTATTTGTGGGCTGATTTTGTTTTGGGGATTCATTCCTGAATCCGATTTCTGTCCCAGGGATTCAATCCTGAAGTCCGTCCTTTAAGCATGATACTCTTGAGTTGTAAGGACCTCCTCCCTTCAAGTGAATCTTTTCTCCGTGAGTGCTATTTTGAAGTGGAATTCATCCTGAATCTTCTTCTTGGAGTTGTATTTGTCGGGCCAGTTGATGGGTTTCGTGGTATCCTTCTTCCCTCCATATTTCTAGCGTTGGGGTTCGGCCTGATTCTTTCCTCCTTAATAGTACTTCAGCATAGTGGTGATTCTCCTGAATCATACTCACCACTTGAAACTATTCTCCAGTCAAATTCAGATAAGTCATCATTTATTCACAATTGTTGAGTCTGGATTTCTTATTCCCTTGATTTTATGCATGAGCAATATTTGGAAGCGTTCGGTTTCCACTCTCGTATCTGATCCTAGAGCTGTCTGTGCTCGTGTACATATTTTACACATTGGAACCTTTAACTTTTACTCCAACGTGTATTAACTGATTTTATTTAACCAATTCTTTGATTAATATTGTTGGGGTTGGATTTGTGTTAGCTATTAACTTTTATAACACAAACATCCCACCATATATATATTCTGAGCGATTTTATTAAAGATAAAACTTTTCTGTGGAGTGTCACTATCCTTCATATTGATTCTCTATTGATATTATTATTCTTAATCTTCGAGACCTCTATCGGGTTAACCTTCGAGAAAGCTCCGGGAAACTAGTTAAATAGTTCTACACCTTTCTTTGGGAAAAATCTTAGCTTAATATCAACATTTTTATATGTTATCAACCGTCGCAATCCTCCTCGAATAGTCATTCAAGTCAGCAGGCCTACGGAGTCCTGAAGACTAACTCCCTCCGTTACGGAGAAAATCTAATCTGCTCCGTATTAAACCTGATGGTGTCAGGTGGTTGCTGTGCTGACTAGACATTCAAACCACTATCTTTGAACATCACAAACCTAACATCTACGTAATTTTCCATAAATTGACCTTCGTTATCTTCAATTCTTTGAACTTCATATCTCAAGAAAGAGCGGAGAGAGGTACCTCACCGTCGGCGTACACTTAGTGGCATCCCAGCGTAACTTTACTCTCCGCCATCATAAAAAATAAGTGGCGCATCCAGCCGAAAGGGACTTCTGTGAGTCCTGGGCCGCTTGCTGTGCACTAGAAAAGATTGGTGCTCTCGCCACATACGTCACATGATTAATTTTGGAAAAATCATCGATTCTCTTCAATTTCTTGTTCAATGTAAAACCGTTTTCTTTTTGTACCATTTGAAGATCGAGGAGTTAGTTAGTAGAATAACCCTTCCAATACTTGAAATTTCTTTCTTTGAACCTTGCAGAAAAGAAAATGTCAGGAAGAGAACCTCAACCAAAAGGACTTGGCCTTACGTAGCATTAATATGCGCTAGCCAAGAAGCTGTGGGGACTTCGATATCTCTCTTGCGAGCTGTCACCATTAGATGACGTTTAAGACCTGCGTCTGCGTTGATGATCGAAATAAAAATAATGTAGGAATGAATGTAGGAATGAATGAGAAAAATAAAAATAGAATCTACAGAGTTATACTCTTTATAGTTCCTGGACAACAATTTCTCTCAATTTTTCATGTTGATCTGGTGATCCAGACAACCAGAAAGAGAATGCCTGAAATAACGAATCCCCGCCCCCAGGCAACCTCATTCTCGTAAACCCCTTTGGGCGATTCCATTCACTTTTAACCAACTCTGAGTTATCTTTGCTTTTCCAGGTGGGGAAATAACCTCCATGGCTTTCGCTAGGGTGACTTGAACAAAGGCAATCTGCCACATCTCTCTCCTTACCCAGGGGGGGGTAAGAATTTCCAAACTCTTGACAAATTACCCTTAGTTACCAATTTCTGACGTTATCTCTTAAGCTCCTCACATCTGACATAACCTTTTCTGAGCCTTGAATAATGATACCTTATTAACTAAAATCCATTAAACAGGTTGATTAGATACAGTGAAAGGCAATAACCAAATGGTCCGTCAAGTGAAACGATACTAGTGTCAACTCCCTCGCGTGGGGTTGAACAAACAGAGATCCAGGTTCCCGATATCAATGGTTCAACACGCGCTGTATGATCCACCTAAATTCGCATTCCCTATTATTGTTCAACAATATGAGGCCTAAATGAAAAATACCACTTCTTTTCTCTGTATGATTCGTGAGTATAAACCTTCCTTTGTTTCCCAACCAATCTCAACCACGATCAACGCCTTTTCTACATAATCCACCCAGTTATGTAGAAAATCCTAGAAATCAAATTCTTTCTAATCCTAATCTTCATTCTAATCCTAATCTTATTCCTAATCCTAATCCTAATCTTATTCCTAATCCTAATCTTATTCCTAATCCTAATCTTGTGCCTACTCATAATTTTCTTCCTAAACCTCAACTTCTTCCTAATCCCAATCTTCGTTATGATTCTATACCCCCAGTAAATTACGTTACCCAACCTAAGTCTCTCTTTAGAACTCCCGATATGGCGGGAGACAATAAGAGATTCTCTATGTGCCAACCAATCAACCTTCAGATGGAAGGCTGACTTTTTCTGAAAAGTATAATTAAATTACTTTACCAGCCTCAACTCTTATGCCCAACAAAATCCACTTAATTATACAAGAGATATCGGAGCACCAAGATGGGTTTCGGAACTGCATCTCGGATGGTCGCTCATTCTGGCTAGTTCCACCAAAAGCGACTGCAATTCCCAACGACTGCCCACCTTATGCCGCGTCGTATTCCTGACGAATCGGCATGAAACCTTAAATGGCTATTCGGACTCACACTTATTTCGATAACTAAGACTTGAATGCTGGGAGGAAAGCCATTGTGATTCCTCTCCATAGTCTCAGTGAGCTCAAGAACTTCAGAAAGTTTGTAAGGTTTCGTGCGATTCCTGGAATGTTCAAAATACGATCGGAACAGATCTCTTAGTCTACCTGTGCGCTTGATTGAGCTTATTGTAGTTTACACTACCCAAAACCGCTGCTATCCCATGATGTTTTTAAGACTGCTGATATGAAGGTGTCGAGGGGGGGGACCCAGGGAAGGGTGGGTGGCAAAATTATAAGAAGGAAAATTTTTGAGAATACTATTAGTACCGGAGAACCTCATCCATACAGCATCTATACCAATGATTAATAGTACTTTTCCTCGAGTGTACGGATAATCTTGCTATGCTGGTATCGAGATGAGGAACGTAAGGGAAGAAAGAATACAGCACCTAGCAGCAGAGGGTCATTTTCTCGCCGCTCACCGGATACCTCCAGATGCTCTAACCAGTGAAGCATCAAAAATGCTCACATCGCCCTTCGTGTTAGAGCGCCTAGCTGTAGTCAGGCATATCCTGGATACGATATGCAGAGTTCATGATTCCCGTTAGAATTAGCTTTCCTATTGTAGTTTTGCCTCACATGTATATGGAGATATTCTGTCAGTCAATATTATATCCAAACATGATTGGAGGGCGTGGGAACGCGCCGCTGGATTCTGTTCCGATTCTGGGATTATATGATTTAGAGCTCCATTGGGAAAAAATTTATCTGAGGATCGTTGGCGGACTTCTTTAGCACAAGAATCCGCTCACATGCTATATGCCCAAATTCAATAGCTCTTCCAACAAACCACTGAGGTCGGCCCATCAATTCTCTATCTTAGTCCCGTGTCTGACCAGTGAGGATGACTAAACAGCGAACTCTTGTGTTCGTGAACGTCAGTAATTTCAGATCAATTGCTGCCACGTCTCTCATGATGTGATGACACTTATATGTTGTTTTTTCGTAAAGCGAGACTTTAATATAGTGTCAAACAGCGTGAGAGACCTATAGTCTCATACAGTGACGCGCCTCCGAACCTAGTTCCGCTCTTCCAATCTTTCGCCAAGCGTAGCTCGCTCCGCGAAAGAAATAATAGCAGTCCGTATTGTGTCTACACGAGCAACCTAAGATTCGGTAAGTTCCAAACCAGCGCAATTAATGACCGTTCCAGAGGCGCAGAAGTATTATAAGTCTCGAGAAGGGTCCCGCCTTCAGGATCGGGAGGATTTACGAGAAAATATTGAATATCTGTTGTGCACCCTACTATTGAGAAAGCTGGAGGACACGAAATGCAGGAATGCTATAAGTACTTGGGAGTCTGTAGCTACTGCAAGAAAACCCGGCCATTCAAATACCGAATGCCGAGCTAGGAACTCTCCTCCATCATCTCCCGTAAATACCCGGAAAGTGGTATGTCCCTTTTGTAGAGGTCCCCACGCGGGAATGAGGTGCTCTCAACGCACCCCTCCACGATCCAGTGATCCCGAACGAACACCTCCTAGAGAATACCTTCAAGGTGCGGTAAAGAAAGTTTATTCGCGATCATATTCCCCTGAAGCCCAGAAAAATTCGGGCTAACCCAACTGAGAAGCCGCTTCGCCCGCCCAACGACATAGTATTCTTCTGTACGGCGCCGGTGTGGAAAGGCCTGTAAGGTGTTCTCACTTATTGCAAATGGTACTCCGCTTTTTGTCAAAAGGGGGGTTTGCTGAAATATTACGCCCCGCCAAATCAGGTTTTTTAAACCCGGACAAGTCCCCACGAGAGGATGAGTCAATCTGTGGAAAGGACTTGGAGTAGATGACTCTGTAAAAAAACTGGATGATCGTTGTACTATTAACTGTTATGTGGAGAATCCTCCAGCTGAGTAAATATTCTCTGCCTAAATCGTTTTATCTGTTCTAGTAGTTAGCAGAAATGTACATGGGGGTAGTTGCTAATTAAACTTTGTGCCAGGCCCGATATAGAATCCTTGATCGTCTGTCATGCTGTCAAGTTGGTATGATCAGGATGTCTGCTCATTTTTATGTGATTGCCTCTGTAGATCCCAAGCTGGGGCTGGAGTAAACTTGATAAGCTCCGAGATTGTTCCTTTCCTAGGGAATTCAAAAGAGCTTTTGGCTTCCGAAGACATAGGAGTTAGAGGTAGTCCATGCTCACAGTTCCCTGGTTTTGTGAAATAGGCAGTATATGATTATATATTTTGGTATTGTCACTATCTTTAAATATTTAATAAAATCTGGGGTGTTTGTTCCATAGTAATGAAGTGTTCTTCCGATAACTTCATCCTTCTCCGCGTTTTACACTATTTCCAAGAATACATGGATAAGATAAACCCCAAATTGTCGACTAAGCTTCTATGGGTTTTTACTTTGTGCGCTAGGTGTGAATCAATCACCTTTATTACCTACCTAGTGTCCACTCGGCAAACAAATACAAACATGTTACCTTCAATCATGCGAAGTGCGAGAAACACAAAACAATATTGTCACACCTTGCATTAGAGTGGCCAGAGTGGGACAGTAGATCAACTTGGTGTGCCACAGTCCAGAATGTATAGCCTCTACTTATACATGGGTGCGAGAACCACTCTTATCTCATGACCTCCTGGTTACTTTCCTGAATAAACTCATATTAATGAGTACCGATGTTATCTTACGAACAAATAATGATCGTACTCTTCGATATTTATTGAAGGTGATTTTTGAAGAAAGAATGATAACGGATTATAAATTCCCGGGGGCAACACGTTCTAAACCCTACAAAGTCATTCTAAACCAAATGTTTTTGGGAAAATGACATCCTTGTATTACGAAACTACGTCCCTGGGAATCTTGTTAATATGCAATTTTCTTTTGGACTTACTAATGCACATAGTTCTGGGATCCATGTATCCTGTGCCCATATAGGTCGGAACAAGCTGCTTCAGTTGGTATACAAGCATTTTTGGCATCCTAGGGTCAATCAGGTTGTGTCTGACATTGTGAGGTGCTGCCCTGTTTGCCAGATGCAGAAAACTTTTCCAATATAACTCCACCGCATTGTTTGAAAATCTTCGGCCAACTATCATTCGGAATTTATGCCGGCCTATGGATTGATTCAATCCCAAAAACTTTAAGGGAAATATAAAATACTGCCTCCGCCGATATTATTGATCATTATCTAAATGGGTGTCTGTAGTTCCCATTGCCGACAAGTCCAGCTTACCGTATCTAGAAACTGGGAGCCACAAGTTCTCCGTCCGACTTTCCTCTCCAAAGTTCCAAGAGCTTTGTATATGACTATAACCCAAAAGAGATATTCCTGGTAAAATTAATACTTCCTCTACGACTCCTCCTCAATGTGGACAGTGTCTAAGCAAAAGAGCGACAACGATTAAACTATGTGCGAATATCTCCACTTCATCCTCTCGATAACGGTAGTCGTCCGGTGGTGAGGCGAAAGTTTAATCGAAGTTTAAGCTTTGGCAACTACTGAAATGCTTTAGTTCTGGTCTCAGCAACTGCTTATAACTCTTGGGGATGATGATTATTGTCCACCCAAATTTTAAAAACTTATCATCGTGCATCGTATAGACGATCATGTCACCTTCTAAATAGTACTCTTTACTACATATCACACAGAAAGCTCTGCTCCAGTGCCACACTTTTCCCTCTATAAGATGATAGTGGATGAGATGAAAGGCTTAAGTTGCTCTACCTTTCCTTAACCCTTTTCAGACGCAATGCTTGGGTCAAGAAGAACCAAGATAGTCTCGTATATAAGAGTTAATACGAATCTAGGGGGCGCAGAGCACTGCTCTAAATTTTCATAATAGGTGGGATCAGGGCCAGTTATGTGTGGGATAATGTGACTCCCGCTACCCCCTTTGATGTGATTTTATTGAGGTGTTCATATTCATTACAGAGAAATACTCAGTCTCCTCCCTCATCATCCGAGATATAACTCTCGCAAACAAGTAATCCATTTCTCCCGCTCATTTAATTGATCAGTATATGCGATTGAGATTTCGCTGGAGTATTTTCCGAACAATAGCGCTTTCTTGACTCTATGGATAATATGTGAGAACAGAGACAGTTATTGAGGATTTTTCCGGACGGGACGAAACGTTTGTGGTAATGGTAAGGGAGGATGAGAAAAGTTCATCCTTTGCATATCTCATCGGGATACTCGTTAGTCCATGTTTCCTGAGACTGACTTCTTCATGACTATCTAGGACCAGTCACTCGCATTTGAAGCTATCCCTCGCATTTACTGAAAAGGTCCCTGGAGAGGTGTTCAGCAATAGCATGATCCCTGGAGGAGGAAGCTGATTTTGAGGGATCCTACTTTTATCCGCATCTCAGGGTATATTCAAATGCCAGAATACACTTCCACTTAATAGGCCAACTGGCTATCTGGATCGCGCTGAGAACCCAAACAGCTCAAGTGATGAGTAGGGGAAGGATCTATAATTTCCTCAGTTATCTTTGCTCCCAAGGTTTCCAATCAGCCTGTGCTTACGAAATGCCCGGGTTCACAAAGCTCGCGTTAAATTTTGTTTTAGCATCTCTTCCTCTACGAATTCCTTATTTTCACCATCCATTCTTCGGACGACGTCAAATACTGCTAACATTCATTAGTTTAACCTCTGAGACGCGTGATATCTGACTTCTCTAGGCTCATACTTCCGAAGGAGGAATAGCATTGTAATGTGTAAGAAACCCGATCCACTAGTCCTCTAGAATCGCATGTAGTACCCTGGAGGGGTTCCGAAACTCTCAAGATGCTGAAAACTGACCCGTTTTAGATTAATTCATGATATGTATATCAATGAGAACCCTATATCAGATTCTCAAGATTACAAACCTCTGTCCTTTCTCCTGCTTAGAATGGGTGAACCAATGATAATGAAGACCTTATAGTTTCACAAGCATCACAGTTGGAAAGT
>JABUQX010114013.1:0-2500 GCA_015478945.1 Trachelipus rathkii
AAACGCTGGTCTAGATGCTAAAAGCTCAGAATCTTGCTTGGAGAGACTTAACTCTCGTACTAAATCATTGATCTCTTCCTGGGAGAACTGTAGAGTACTTTCTTCATATTTCACTGCGCACTATCTAACACGTGGCACACCAAATCCTGGAGTAATCTTCTTCCATCAGACATGCTAGGTCCTGGAGTGTATGTGGGAACACTGGATGGGAACAATCGTCGAGTGTGGTACAGGTCGCCTTGCTGATTCCAAATCCGGATACTCCAATTTACGTTTCTTGTAACGATTGATACCTTTCACATTAAATTAACCAAACAAAAATAACAGTCACTGTGGTGATTCTTTGGCTCCCGCCATACCATAGGCACACCAAATTTTAAACTTTTTCTTCGTCCATTTTTCCACTGACGTAGATTTTCGACACACGTTTTACAGACCATATGGGAAGCCCAAGACTTATCTTGGTCTCCGAGTTTCATTCCAAAGTATGCCAGATATGCTTGCTTCACAAAGTTAGTAATATTTCTTCTTTGGTTCTCCTGGCAATATTCACCACAGATGTAGCAGAATACATTGGGGTTATTCAAACAGGCTCTTCGTGAAGTACTCATAGTGTTCTGAAAATAGAAAAAAATAAAGTATATATAAAGGTAAGCCCTTAAAAAGAAATAAAACGATGTTACTGCAAAATATGCATTAAAAAAGATATTTGTATAAGAGTATATCTGGAACATCCTGTATCTCAGGAACTAGAGCCAATCTTGGAAAAATAATGTCATTTCTGAAATCAGCACACCCGATATACTATAAATTCGATAAAATATCCTTGGCAGCAAAAAAAAAAAAATTTTTGTTGCAGTAATAAATAATAATATAGTTTGAGATGCGACAAAAAATAGAAATTCTGTTATCTTTTTTTCGTATCTTTAGATAATATGACCTTCTTTTTATTGCCCGTTATAGTAGTGGCCTAAATTAAGGTCAGGTGTTAGCGATTATGTTACTTTTATGTCTGTCGTTTCAAATAAACACTGCTTTTAGTTTTTGCCAGGGTAAATTAGGTTTATTGCTCATTTTGTTAGGTTTAGGCTAGGCTAGGCTAGGCTACGTTACGTTAGGTTAGGTAAGGTGGTTAGGAGAGATTAAGTTAGGTTGTGTAATGTTGCCAAGCTAGGTCAGATTAGGATAGGTTAGGTTAGGTTAGGTTAGGTTAGGTTAGGTTAGGTTAGGTTAGGTTAGGTTAGGTTAGGTTAGGTTAGGTTAGGTTAGGTTAGGTTATGTTAGGCAAATTTGAATTTATTGTTAATAAAAGAGTTAGAAGAAGAATAATTATGGACATTTTTATTCACAAATCACAGTATACTGACAATCAAATTTATTTTTCATTATTTTCCTAAGAACATAAGAACGTATGAAATAAGGAGACAATAAAAGCCACATGGGCTTATCGGGACTGTCCCAGTCAAACTAAATATATATTTATCAAACACATGGGTTTCAGGGGGTTGAACCCCTCCATAATTATTTAAACTATCAATATTTATTTATGAATTGAATCTGTTAATTTTAATTTAAAAGAATGGTAAATATATTAATCAAAGCAAATTAAGAGTACATATTAATAGAAATGAGGAAAACATATTTATGGTTCGTGAAGATTTCTTAGGTTTAATGGCTGTTGAAAGCACAAAAGGAGAATCTCTAACGAAGGCAATACTTCGAAGGTTGAAATAAATAGTGACTTTCTGATTGGACAACGACATGATGGTGGAGCAGCAAAGAAGAAAAGTTTTATATAAAAGTGTTCAAGCTGTCGAAAATATACAGCGCCTTGCATGTTCAGTGATGTTGACATTCATATGGAGTAAAACATATTAGAAACTCTATTAGCACAGTGAAAACATCTGGGCATTATTTTAGTTTTCCAAGACGAAAACTATTTTAAAAGAAAAAATCTTTCCTATTTTTTCTTTTTGTTGTGGTAACCGTGTATCTCGTAAGTTGTATCGATATGTGAACGAGAACAAAGACCTCTTAATTTAAGTTCTGATGTATTAGGAATACTGCACGTGACACAGGCTTCAATTCCACAAGAGTACATTACCCACTTCCCAAGTAAATGAGTTTCTAAGAAAATGCATTTGGGCTCGTCGAAGTATGTGGAAACTCCTGGTCTGAAGTTACTGTATTTCAAATGGGTATTTCTTTCATTATGAATTAGTTGTAGTGATCCGTTCAACACTTCGGCTTTTATTCCAACCCACATAAAAATGCTGTAATCAGTGGAACATACCTCAAAAAATGTCCTAGTGGATGATACAAATGCTTGATTTTCTTCTTCGCTCATTGGAGCTGTAATTTCACCTTTCAAAGTTCGGCATAAGTGAGAAGCGCTCTTAAAATCTCTTTGTTCCGGGAAAACAACATAATCATGGAGGTTCACAACGCAGACAGAACTTTTTAAAATGTTTGTGAAGTTTGCGGAATCACTAATTCTCCA
>JABUQX010114013.1:25000-32500 GCA_015478945.1 Trachelipus rathkii
TTAGGTTAGAAAAAAATTTCGACCCTAAAGCATCTATTTATGGATCATAAGGCTAACTTTGAAAAATTTTTTATATCGAGCTCCCTTTCACGTGAAATTTACGTTAACTAACACACCATATGTATATATATGTATGTAATGTAATATATATATATATATGTAATAAAATAATAGGAAAATACTTTTTACAAAACATAAATATATAATAATATAAATAAAATATCTAACACAACTATCTAATATATATATATGTATATGTAATAATAATATATAACAATATATATATGTATATATATAATAATAATATATATATGTAATATGTATATGTAATAATAATAATTTATTTAATTCTTCAATATAATAATAATAATATTTAATAATAATAATAATAATCTAACAATTATAAATCATAATATAATATAATATATGTAATATAATAATATATATAATATAATAATATATATGTATAAAAATAATATAATAATATATAATATGTAATATGTTATGTAATAATATATATATATATGTATATGTATATATATATATATATAATATATATATATATATATATATATAATAATATATATAATATATATATGCTCATATAACAACTCTTTCATCTTTCAGAGAGAGAGAGGCACAGGTAGCAAAGTTGCCAGATTATCTTATTATATATATATATGTAATATATATATAATATATAACAAATATATAATATATAATATGTATATATAACATATGCATATATAACATATATAATATATATATAACATACTTTATATATATATATATATAACCCATTGTTATGATTGTCATCCTCATCATGATGATGATCATCATCATCATCATCATCATCATCTGTCCCTTGCTTCCACATAACTGGGGGTAGGGTGCTCAATCTACGGAAACAGAAAAGTAGTGAAGAGATATGACGCAAGTCGAAGAAAGCCCAACCTTACCACCTTTATACCTTTTGGTGAGAACTCGTCGCAATCAGAAAATCACCCTAGAGCTTCACGGGACCGCGACGGGCCCTCATTATGGCATCTCGTCAATATAATATATATATATATATATATATATATATATATATATATATATATATATATATATATATATATATATATATATATATATATATATATATATATATATATATATATATATATAATATATATATATATATATACATTCAGTCCCCGTAGACCATACCTTACAATTACTTGAAGAATACATAACCAACAATAACATAATTCTCCCTTACCCCTTCCCCCTAATCAAAAAACTAATATTACTCACCCTCAACCACAATTACTTTAGCTTCAATGAAAATTACTTTAAACAAACATCTGGACTATCCATGGGATCACCCCTCTCCCCAATCCTTGCCAATATATACATGGAACTCCTAGAACATAATTATATCTTACCCTACACATCCACCCACAACATCACATGGCTGCGATATGTTGATGACGTTTTCGCAGCCATACCCAAACACACACAATTCAACAACCTTCTCAATCATATAAACAACCTTCATCCCTCCATCACTTTTACCTATGAACTTTCGACAAACGACACACTCCCATTCCTTGATACATTACTAACCTGGCACAAAGCAACTCACATAACATACGCCGTCTACCGCAAACCTTCCTCCAACCCTGCTTACACCCATTGGTATTCCACTCATTCCAACTCAATAAAACAAGCTACCCTCACCGCCCTCTATATTCGTGCACTACGAATCTGCTCCCCCAATCATCTCGCCTCCGAAACCAAATTCCTCTTCTCAACATTCACAAAAAAATTCAAATTACCCCATTTTATCAATAAATCCTACCACATAGCCAAAAAAAAATTCTACAACCCCACTAATACCAACAACATGAACAATAAAACTTTCCTTCCCATACCCCTCCCAAACAATAAAAACATTAAACAATTTTTTCCCAACACTATACATTTCACCCAAAATAACTCATTTACCTTAAAACATCGTTTAAAACCCCCTACCCCCAACAACCCCAATACCAACTGCATATATAAAATCCCCTGTCAAAACTGCCCATCCATATACATAGGCGAAACCAATGATTTAATAAGACGAACCCAACAACATAAAAATGATTTAACCGAAGACCGTATTAATTCCGCCCTCACCCACCACAGATCCCAATACAATCATAACATCGACATACAAAATATTTCCATAATAAAAACCGCCAATAACACTCAGAAAAGAAAGATAATAGAATCTATTTATATATACAACACCAACAACTACAACAAACAAAAAGGCGAGTATCCTCTGGATTATTTACAAAATGCAATATTGTTATCCTCTAAATATTTCACCCCCCTAAAAAACAAATACACCAACCAACTAAATTCTTAAATTCTTTCACTTATCTCTTGCCTCAAACTTAACAGTCTCTCTCCTCATCTTTAACTTGAAAAATGTCTAAGCAAACTTAGACGAAAGCTAGTTATAATATATGTGATTTCGTTAATTGTCCCATCCCGTCTTAAATATAAATAAAGTGCCATTCCCACGTTTAAAGTTTTAATGATAATTTTAATTCATTAAATCTCATACACCCTTTCTTTTTATCGTTTTTAATTAATTACATTCGCTATCAAAGTTTTTATTGTGAATTGCACGTATATATATATATATATATATATATATATATATATATATATATATGTATATATATATATATATATATATATATATATATATATATATATATATATATATATATATATATATATATATATATATATATGTAATGTATGTGTAAGAGTGTATATATAATGTATATATGTATATATATATATATATATATATATATATATATATATATATATATATATATATATATATATATATATATATATATATATATATATATATATATATATATATATATGTGTATCTAAAGAGCGTGTCCCCACTCATTGACGGTAGTGTGCTTACGCACAACCATTCCCGTACATAATGATGGACACCTCCATTAATTTAAAATTTTTTACGTTGAAGTTATAAATTTGAAATAAACTAATTTAAATTTAGATTTACCCCAATTAATAACAACATCCCCCATCCAATGAATATTATTTGAAAAATACATCTATTCACACTATATATATATATATATATATATATATATATTTATATACCATATATATATATATATATATATATATATATATATATATATATATATATATATATATATATATATATATATATATAAACTATAACACTAAAAAATCCTAATTAATAGCCTTTATAGGCGAATAATAATAATAATAATAATAATAATAATAATAATAATAATAATAATAATAATATAATAATATAATAATAATAATAATAATAATAATATGTGATAATAACAGTAATAGTTATAATAATAATAATATTTCAGTACATAAAAATAATTTATAATATTTGAATCTATGTAATAATAATAATAATAATAATATAATAATAATAATAATAATAATAATAATATAATATATAATATAATAATATAATAATATAATATTAATAATAATAATAATATATGTATATATTTAATATCTTATAATATATATATATATAGACTAATAATAATAATAGTAATAATAATAATATAATAATAATAATAATAATAATAATAATAATAATAATAATAATAATAATATATATGTATATGTATGTAATATAATAATAATAATTATAATAATAATAATAATACAATAATAATATATATATATATATATATATATATATATATATATATATATATATATATATATATATATATATATATATATATACTATATATATATTATATATATATATATATATATATATATATATATATATATATATATATATATATATATATATATATATTCTATATATTATCATTAAACTTGATGTTTGGGGTGAGGTGCGTAGCATATACCGGAACAGAAAAGTAGTAGAAAGAACATGACACAAGTGAAAAGAAAACCCCTTATCGTTTCCCTCTATACCCTCAGAGTGAGAACTCGTGCAGTCAGAAAAATGCACCCAAAAATTTTTCTCGAGCTGCGATGGACAATCACTGGGGTATCTCGTCAATGTTGGGGTTCACTCCCTGTACACAGCCCACAACCAGACCGCCCTCAACCCCGCCATTCACTCCTGTAATGCACCTTTCTTCTCGCCTATGATAAACTCACATTCCTCTCCTTCATGCATTCCTTTACTGACTCAATCCACGTTTCATTCGGTCTCCCAGCCGATCTATTCCCAGCACACTCACCACTATACATCCGCTTCAACCAACCGACTATCATCCATCCTTTCCACATGACCAAACCATCTCAATATACTCTCTTTTATTTTCTCATTTACGCATTTCTTCACACCACACAACTCATTATTGCGTTCATTACTCATTTTATCAACTCTTATAACACCTTACGAGCTCCTAAGAGTGTCCATCTGAACACTTTGTTCATTAGATCTATACCTCTTATTCCAGACCATAGTTTCACTACTATACAATAACACAGGTAACATCATAGCCTCATGCAAAACCCTAGCGCATTCAAGACTTAGTCCCTTCACATCCACCAAAGATTTGATTGCACCAGCCACCTTCCTATCATTCACAACTTTCTTACTACACTGCATCATCCGTTCCCTTTTCATCCAACATATATCCTAAATATTTAAACTCAGATACTTGTTCCTTTTACTCACCATCTAACATGACTTCAAAAGGCGACCTCTCCTCATTCACTACCATAACCTTACTTTTATCTGCATTTACTTTTAAACCGTTTCTTTTGAACATCCTGCCAAAACCCCCTATCAATCTTCTCAGACTTTCTTCAGATTCATCACACAAACCCAAATTATCCGCATGCAATAAGCAGGATATCCTTCACTCTCTTCCTTTCTCAATAATTCTAACACCTTTCCCTGCCATTCTACCTCAAATTCTTTCATCACCTGATCCATATACAAATTAAATAACCAAGGAGACATAGCACATCAATGTCTCACTCCACTATTAATATTAAACCAATCACTTTCAACTCCATTTCTTCTCACACACGCATCACTATCGTCATACATACTTTTGATTCCATTCAGAAGCCTACCACCAACACCATATATCACTAACACCTGGCACAGAGCTTCCCTATAAACTTGTTATTCTATATATATATATATATATATATATATATATATATATATATATATATATATATATATATATATATATATATATATATATATATATATATATATATATATATATATATATATATATATTTATATATAACATATGTATATATATATATATATATATATATATATATATATATATATATATATATATATATATATATATATATATATATATATATATATATATATATATATATATATATATATATATATATTGTGTGTGTTTGTGTGTGCGTGTAACTCCTGCTCTCTCTGGGCGTAACTTAAGAAAGCAAGAGATCATTGTGATATTTCACTTATGTTTTTTAAACGTGTTTCGGTGCTTGCTCTATGCTTTAATTATGTTAGTTATTTTCACATTAGGTTTATACATATTGTCTGTTTAAAAGTGACTTAAAGCAATAAAGCATAGCGCATAGTCGTGTGGGAGATATATGGGAGGGGTGTTTACGCCATTGCTTTACTGCTTTACTATATTAGGGTCGATAAAATAAGAATTTTAATAAGAGATTAACAATAAAAAGATAATAAATGTTTTATTTTTTGATAATTTAAAGAAAATATAAAATGTTCATGACTGAAAAGAACATGGAGTATTCAAATTATTAAAGTCATAGTTAAAAGGAAAGCGGCCGTATTATTAATAAGTTGTTGGGGCTTAAATAGTATGTTAAGCTATGTTAGGGTTGGCTAAAGAAAAGAAAGATGGGTAGAATGACAGAGGCCATATAATTAATAAGCTCTTTATTCTAAGATTTAATAAATAACATATATATATATATATATATATATATATATATATATATATATATATATATATATATATATATATATATATATATATATATATATATATATATATATATGCCTCAATATTCAATATAGCGTTGCCATAGTGATTATCTAAGAAATTAATAGCTGAATTTATTAAAATTTCATTTTATTGTAAAACACCATTTTGAGGTTCGGTCCCCGCTTCGTATGGGTACCCCACTGTTTCTTTATCCTATGGAATCATACTTCGTCATCATACATTCATTATCCTCTGCTATGCACTCTGTGCTCTTCTATTTATTCTTAATTTTTTTCAGGAACCCCCTCCTGGGGGATGCTCAGGTTACCCTTAGGAGCTTCAAACGCCAAAATCCCGGTTCTATGAGTCCGAAAACATTGGTAAAGATATTTTACTCGGACTATTAAATGATTGTAGTGAGATTTCAACTCTAACTCAGGCTGAGGATCCGGTGCAGGATACCGCGGCATGAGCCATCACAGTCTCTTCTTATTCCTTATTCATCCTTCCATTATCTTCTTCTCTATAAGAGCTTGACTCAAAGCTTTATCTATATTATATTTACCACATAGGCAATTTTAAAGTACATTCCAAATGATTATTTGAGGAGTCGTGTTTCTTTGGATGTAATTTGGAAATTATTTTAATGTAGGACTACCAGAACTTTTAAAATAAAGCTGTTGTTTTATAGATAAGTTTTTAAAGCTTTTTTTTATTAATATAAAATCTACACTTACTACATTATGCATTATTTCAATTATTTTAATTATATAAAGGTAAATACCACTTAAATAAGTTAAATAATATTAATATTTAATAACAGATACACTCGTTACCATGATTTCCAACAAACTGCCACTGCCAGGACTTCTCGTACATTTTCATACATTTCATAGGAATTTCCAAGAATTGAACGAAATGTTTCAAATATTTTCGATTGCAAAAGGAAGGTAGGACAGACGACCTCGTTCCCTTATAATATTATATAAAATATGACGTAATTCGTCCATCGGTAGCATAGAATTTTACTTGTATGATCTTAGTAGGAACAAAAATTTCTAAGTGAATTTAATTATTATAATTATAGCTATTATTATTGTGGTTGTTTTTCTTTAAATTAGTGATGCAAAACAGCTTCTTTTTTTTAACTTTTATATAAAATTTTAATAATTTAGTATACTTTTACCATTCAATTTACTTTATTTAAAACTCAAAAAAAATATTGGGTAGAAGCTACCTACCCTGCCTACCCTATGTTTACTGATATATATATATATATATATATATATATATATATATATATACTATATAATATATATATATATATATATATATATATATATATATATATATATATATAAATATATATATTAAATATATATATAAATTAGGAATAATATAGAAAAAGATAATATATATAATAATATAATAATAATAATAATATATATATTATAATAATAAT
>JABUQX010114013.1:57500-58554 GCA_015478945.1 Trachelipus rathkii
GTTGAGCAGCTCCGACCCCGCTTTGACCCTCCTTCAATTGCAGTACACAGCTCCTTGTGCAAAGAAAGGATGTTTCTAAAAAAAGTTACAAAACTAAATTCCTTATTCATGTAAATAAAATATGTGAAATATTTAATGGTTGAAATTTAAAAAAAAAAATAAAATTCAAATAAAAAGTATTGATGTAAGTTACTTACGATCAAGTAGTGCGATTTCAAGCTATGTGTTGATTTAGTGTCAAAGCTGAAGGTTTTTTACATTGGGAGCATTCAATCTTTCCCTTGTACATCACTCTATTGCCCTCAATATACTCCTTCTTGCTCTTGACAGACCCAAAGTACTTGATAAGATGGGGCCATAGGTGCTCCAAGTCATCTTGGCAGCATCACACTCAATAATTTCAAGAGTTGCACTTCGACGACTTTCACGGTTTGCAATTCTTTTTCCCTTTAAGTACTTATTCATATCTGTTTTATCCCAATTTAAGCACAAAAGCACTTAAAATTTAATCGTAATCACAACCATCCACATAGTAAATTAGCTATAATAATAATAATAATAATAATAATAATAATAATAATAATAATAATAATAATAATAATAATAATAATAATAATAATAATAATAATAATAATAATAATAATAATAATAATAATAATAATAATAATAATAATAATTAATTATTATTATTATTATTATTATTATTATTATTATTATTATTATTATTATTATTATTATTATAAATGTGTGTGTGTGTGTGTGTGTGTGTGTGTGTGTGTGTGTGTGTTATTATTATTATTATTATCGTTTTAATTATTATTATTATTATATTATTATTATTATTATTATTATTATTATTATTATTATTATTATTATTATTATTATTATTATTATTATTATTATTATTATTATTATTATTATTATTATTATTATTATTATTATTATTATTATTATTATTATTATTATTATTATTATTATTATTATTATTATTATTATTATTATTATTATTATTATTATTATTATTATTATTATTATTGTTAGTTTTATTATTATT
>JABUQX010114014.1:0-34032 GCA_015478945.1 Trachelipus rathkii
ATGAGTATGATAGGTGGAGATTATTGATAATTTACTGAAATATTTTAACTTAGTAATTTATATATATGAGTTTTATAGGGAGTACTGTTATTAAGGAAATCATAGTCAATTTATTATTATCCCGAGTAACCTTTATATTAATCATGACATAAAAATGTAAAATATAAGAAGTCAAAATTTGTCATTCCTTAAAAAACACAAATTGAATTGTTTTACAAATAAATTAAAAATAAATATAAAAGTTTTTTTAATACAAAAAACCAAAATTTATAAAACTACTAATAAGTTAATATATAAATGCCAAAGTACGGAAAACTTTTAATATAAATAAGAGCAAACATAAAATAAAATGCTTGTTCATTTAGAAAATTAATATATTAGTTTCCTTTGAGAAATTGTTAACTGATTTTTGAAAATTAAATAATAATTATGTTCCAGTCTTCAAAATCTTATATTAGAAACTCGAGAATTTATATTATCTATTAATAATGGCGACTGCATAATTAACAAAATGTACTAACTAGATACTGCACATGTATAGCTAAAGATTTGAAGTTTTCAATTAAGTTTTTGGACTTGTCAAAATTATGATATAGGTTCACAATTTGAACTAATTTTATTCTATGATTATAAGAATTGCTATGAGTTAAGTAAGTACGTTAATATAATATATATTATATTATAATTTAAAAGTACTGTAATGTTTGTAAGTTTATTTTCAATAAATATATATATAAAATATAATATATATATATGTAGTATATTATATAATATATATATAATTATATATATATTATAAATATATTATATATATATATAATTATATATGCTTATTATATATATTATTATATATATATATATACTATTATATATATATATATATATAATAATATTATATTTAATATATATATATTTAATATATTAATATATATATATATATATTATAATATATATTATATATAATAATATATATATTAATATATTATATAATATATATAAGTATTATATATATTATATATATATATATATAATTTTTGAAAAATTAAATTTGAGAATGTTAATAGAGTATATTATCCTATATTTTAAGGTATTTGAGTAAACTTTATTTAAATAATGCTAATTTAGGTATATAAAATAGCCTACACACAGTAGCTAACTAATTAATATTTTTGAGTAAATAAGATGGGGCTATGAGTTGTTATTAAAATAAATCCCATCCCAAGGGAAATAGTTTTCCACACCATGAATATATAGTAGAATTTTAGATAATTCCGGTTTTCGACGAGCCCCGGTAATTTTTCAAAAATTACCGTAGAGCTCAGGGACACCCTGAGAATAACGCGGAAAAAAAATGTCAAAAAATAAAATTCCCGGCTGGTGAACCGGAATTTCGGTAACTAACTCTATAATAATATATTAAAATATATATATATATATAATATATATAAATATAAATATATATATATATATATATATATATATATATATATATATATATTATATATATAATATATTATATATTGATATATATATATAATATATATATTAATATATATATATATATATTATATATATTATAATATAAATATGATATATATATATATATATTATGAATATATTATATATATATAATATATACTATATAATATATATACTCATATATATATATATAATTATATTATATATTAATATATATATAATATTTAAATATATAATATAAAATAAATATACGTAGTATATATATATAATTATATTATATATTATATAATATATATATATATATATATATATAATATATATATATATATATATATATATATATATTAATAATTACTATTAATAATTATTATATTTTAATTTATATACTGTATATATGTTTATCGTTTGTAATTATGTAGCTGATACTAAATAATGTAAATTCTAGTATAATATAGTATTAATAATAATAAGATTCTTGAGAATGAATATGTTTGTATATTAAAATTTTACTATAAATACTTCAATGACTGAATAACTAGTATATAATATTTGAGATATAATTATGTATTATATTAAGTAGATTATTGCTTGACAAAGTTATTAGAATAGGTCAAACTAGATTATTTGTTAATACAGTTATTATTAAGTATACTAATAACATATTTAGTGTATTATGTTATAAGCAAATATAATACTTTATTGTGATTAAAATGTATATTACAAGTCAAGTATGTTATTATCGAATGCGAGTAAAGTTAATGTTTAGTAGTATATTTGCTGAGTTGATGCAATTATATAAATTCTAGTTCAGGTTATTAATATATCACTCAATATGATATTAAGTCTATATGACCTTATATATTATTTTAATTATTATTTAATAATCATATTTAATTAACATCAATTATTATTTATATTTAACTTTTTTATATCATTATTTAATTTTTTTTCGACTGATCAGAAAATCCGAGAGAGAGAGAGAGAAGAGAGAAGAGAGAGAGAGAGAGAGAAGAGCGGAGAGAAGGAGAGAGAAGAGGAGAGAGAGAGAGAGAGATATATATATATATTATATTATTATTGTGAGGGGTTTTGCAAAGGGTATTACGGTATATATACCTACTATATTTATACATATATATAGATATATAGATGGTAAATTATTAAAGAAATTATTTTATTATATGTTTTGAAATTTTTATATCTATAAAATAATGATACTATACACAATAAATTGTGAGGCTATGAATAATCATAGATATCTAAAATGAATTATCTAATAGATCACAGATATAGGGTATATGAGGAGTGAGGTGGTATGTGGTAGGCGATTTATATTTAAAACTGAGATTTAAAATATGATTATCACTTATTATTCATTTAGTATAGGTAGTGTAATATATAAATATCGAACATAAATTGTATATTTCTGAGTAATATTAGATCCTAAATGTTTGAGGTATTTATATGAGTAAACTTTATTTAAAATAATTAAGCAATTTAGTGATAGAAATTGCACTTACAAAAAAGAGGCAATATTATTATTGAAGTCAAATATATTTGTTATGAAAAGATGATTTTCATCTGTTAAAAAGCATTAAATATAAATCCCAATCCAGGAATGATAATACTCACGCACCACAGAAGTAAGAGATGTAGTAATTGCGGTTCCGGTTATGGGTATATCCAATATATTTACTTCTGAATCGAACATAGATGAAGGTAGATATTTGCGCCTGTTGGGGGGAGGGGGAACATATTTCGATTTCCTGATCTACTGATTTGTGGGGCTGCTGAGACATGGTGGTTCCAGCATTCTTCCAAAATTTACTCTTTACTAATGAAATCCTTCTTGATAAATTATGTACAAAAACAAAAAGTTTTCATGAAATAAAATTCATAAAAGAAATTAAATCAAATAATTAAATTAAACTATCCATCTTTTGTATTTTTCTTTAATTTATTTCTCTTTTCTATTTATTTGTAGTATTGCCAATCTCCTTAAAGGTTTTCGGACTTAACCTCATAACAACCTTTATTAATGCATCGATTTTCGCAGTAACTACGAACTATATTTTGTTCTTAATCTCTTATATGGCTGCGGACGTCATAGTTCTCCTTTTAAATAAGATAAGATGCATTGCCAAATTTTCATCCTTCTACATAATCTTTATGTTATTCCAATTTTCCATAGGCTTCTTACTTTGAGACGATGACCTCCACATCATTCCTATTAGAGTGGATTCCTTTAGATCATTACCTTTAATCATTCATATAACTTTGAAATATTATTATCCGGTTATATTCGAGATCTTAATTCGAATCTTAATAAACTTATATCTTTGTTTACTCTTTATTTATTATTGTATTATTAACTAAATATTTACTAATTCGGTTATTTCGGTCAGTGATATTACCGGTTATCTTTGTCATACTTATGCATCGTTGTCTCCAACTATATTTTTACCGGTGACATGGGTTAATGGCTTCTTTGCTCCGACACACGAGACTTAATTCTTATTCCTCTTCTTCCTATCATATTACTCTATCTTCTTCTAGTTTTTTAGCAAATTCCGTGCTAATATTTCTTCTTCAGCTTTTAATTGATCATTAAGTTATAGATCCAACCCCCCACTATATTCTGGGTGTAGTCCCCAGACATTTTCATCTATTAGGTAACTGAATCCCTATTAATTTAACTAAGTATCTTTATTCATGTTTCCTATCTTGTAATTGATTGGTGACACTTGTATACTTTATTCATTTAGATAATATTAGGGTGAGTTAATAATCGTTACTTATGTAATTACTTTTGTATCATGAGTCCCTCGTGCACACTTGTTCTTTTCTCATTTGAGGAGGTAAAAGATACAGCTTTGATTTGAGGTAGGGACCTCCCAAAATACTTGCGCTTGCCTATTCCTCTATTATTAGATTTGCTACATATTTGTTTTCTACATAGAATAGTAGTCAGAATTTGGCATAGTATAATTGTTATTTTTTTTTATATATATTTACACCCATTATTAATGGGGTATTGTAATTATATAAATTTACGGCACTATAACTTGAAAATATTGACAATAGTATCAATATATGGCTAATATGAAAGCTGGTAGTGGGACCCAATTTACATTTTACATAATACATTAAATTTCAAGTATATATCTTACATATAAATTTACCTATTAATCAGTTGTAATATGAAGGGTGGATATATACTAATAGTTCAGCTATATTAATTATCATATTCAATACCTATGTGTTTGAAGTCTCTGAGTCGCGTTTAGTGTTTCCATCTGATAAGGCAAGTACGGAGGATGAGAGCTAGAGAGGAGAGGGAGAAGAGGGAGAGAGAGAGAGAGAGAAGAGGCGTCAATTACAATGAGTTTCCACACCGAGTAGGACATGCAAAAACAATCTGGCAGTTCAAGGAACTTGTTGGTTACTTCGACAGATTTTTGGTAAAACCACTTTTATTTCAAAGGGCAGTAACACTTCCCATTTTTAGTATGAATTTATTGAAGGCAAATGAAGAATTGTTAGAGCTTCTTGGCTCAGTTGTTGGCAACTAAACTTAGGGGTATTGTGATCGCATTTTGATATGTTAGAGAGGCTGTACTGTAAGTCCTGATTACTCAAATTCGCATTCTTCTATTTGGAAGACACTATGAAAGGATTTCTTCCCTCTTCTTCACAATGCCATTAACTTGAGTTTTTCCTATACCATGTAAATTAGCAATCTGACGTTTGCACCAAACATTTTGTAGGCCTTTCACAAAAGTTTTGACCCCGGTGTCCCATCACGGTGCCTGACCAACTTTTGAAACTGGAATATTAAATCGGCTCATTACATCCTTCCAAACATGAAATTGTTTCGTTTTTTACATCCTCCCAAACATGAAATTGTTCATTACATCCCCTAGCATTATCCCCCATTCCAAAAACCGCGTACGTCGTATCAGCTTGGTCTATAGCTTGCGCTTTCGGTCTTTGCCTGCAGTTAACGACAATCAAACACAGTGCAGTGACGTACATAATATATGTAATTATATATAATAGTTAAACGATAACACAGTAATAAACGTAATATATTATAATATATAATATATATATTATATATATAATTATATATATATATATATATAATATATATATATATATATATATAATATATATAATATATATATATATATATATATAAATATATATATTAATATAATATATTATATATAATATATATATTTATATAATATATTATATATATAATATATATAGAGTATTATATGAGGGGTATATATATATATATGAGCGTAGGGATGATAGGGGTACTATAAGATGAGGATGAGTATAGAGTTATATTAATAGTATAGATATAGGCAAATATTATACTAAGTATACTATATAATATATTATTATATATTATTATATATATTCATGTTATATTATAATATATATTTTATATTTTATGATATATTGTCAGGCATCGCGTACAAACTTTGTTTGTTTCTATTACAAGTTATGCAACCAGTAACCAGGTTAACCTAAAATTTAAAAAAAAAATTCTTTATAGATTCCAGACCTTGAAGTGAACTCTATTGACTCTAAAGTTCTCGTACTTTAAGGCTACTTTGAATGTACTTGAATACGAAACTTAAATTACTCAGGTGTTTGAAATGTACTTAAGCACTATTATTTTAATTAACATAAAAGGAGTATCTTAAGTCCGTGGGACATTTATAAACTTAAGTACTGATGCCCCAGCCTTCTATTGACTAGGTCATTGTTTTGCCAGCCGGAGTCAGAAACAAAAATATTACATTATGGCTAGCCAATCGGTTGTTGTTTATTTGGTTCCGAGCTTGTGATAGCCTCTACCTTTTATTTTATTTGTTAAATACGAGCTTATCCTTTTTTTTATTCTTAGTCACCCTGTATAGAGCTTGTTTCCTATTGCATCTTCTATACATAAAATTTTATTTTTTTATTTAATATTTTGTTTGTTTGTTTATTATTATATGAATGAATTTTTCTTCGGATGTTGAAAGCGTAACTTGTTACTTTTTTTTTGTTTTTTGTTCAACGAACGACACGGATGAGTTAAACATTTGTTTTTATGGGTTTTCCAGTTTTTTATTTTATTTTTTTATTAAATTAATTTACTTTAAGCTTTAAATTTTATTTATTAAAAAAAATTATTTTGAATATACCGTTTTCTTATTTTTATACCTTCGAAATCTAGGAATAAGAATTACAATTTCCTAAAATTATTTTTTTTGTAGAAACTTCTTACGTTGTCCTAAGTAATTGTTGTTTTGACAAACTTCGAAAAATCAAAAAGTAATCCCACCATCAGTTATCTATAAATATCAAAATATCAGTATTTTACTGACGAATCAGTTTTTAGTTATAAATATGTTTAATATCAAATATAAGCAATCTATCAATAGTCAAGAACAATCATTCAATAAAGATTCAATATTCAGACAAACTTTCTTACCAATCGGCCGATCAATATGTTTTTGAACTTGTTTTTGTCATTACACAAACGAAACAACAAAATGTAGTTGGGTCTCCCTATTTTATGATATAATGAACCAGTATAAGGATGAGCAAGGCTATTTTGCATACAGTTTTGTGCTTTTATTTTGGGAAAGCACCCGTATAACAGACAATATCAGGAATCAAGTGTGAATGAGATACAGCCAAACCAAATAGCCGCCCCATTCACTCATTGTCTCCTTCGTCTACCATATGCTATGCATCATGCATGGAGTAATATAGTGTATTAATTGACACTTTACTTATTTGTAAACACAAAACGTCGCATGAATAAGCTAAACATACTTCCTACTCTTTATCTCATCTCTTCTCTCTCTCATCTCTCTCTCATTTTCTTCTATCTCCTATCTCTCTTCTCTTAACTTACTGCTTGCCTGTACTTCTCTCTCTCTTCTAATCTCTACTCATATCTTCTCTCTCTAGCCTAGATAATTTTTTTTTTATATCTATCTGTTTAATACAATCTTGAACACATGTTCCATTATATACTCTTATATATATTTTTAAAAAAAAATATTTTTCCTTTCCTATTTTGATATATGTAGTAACATTTTTTTTAAGTACCTAGATTCAGACCTACTGCACAAGCAAGTCATTGAAAGTAAATTAAAAGTTTTCTATAATAATAATAATAATAATAATGCTCAAACTCTCCCTCTTAAAGATGAAAGTATTTTAATAATTAGAGAAATCTCTTATGTACAATAAATTTGCATATGCTATAAAAAAGTTTATTTTAAACATGATTAACAAGTTGTAAATATTTTTTTTATTGTTAAGTAAATAATAAATGTTGAGTAAGGTCTATAATTAATTAATATTTATCAGTTAATTAATTTTTATTATATGTTTAAATTATTTATCCCTTAAATAATTTTTATTATTTATACATTTAAATTAACAATTATTTGCATTTTTCCTTTTAATTCTCAGTTTCCAGGTGCAGTATTTCTGAAGATATAAAAAGAATTGATCCATTGACACGAGTGATTTGAAATTGTCCAGTAAATTTTCTATTTTCTATTTATTTATTTATTTTTACTTCAGTTATTTATTCATTTATTTATATATGCATTTTATTTATGCATTTTTTTCAACAATTGGAAATATAAATTTGTTACTTTGACAAGTTGAAATAGGGATAATTTATCTTGCTTTAAATGCCACTACAGGATATATTTAAAAATAAACGGATTTTTTTCAAGTTCTAAAGAATAAAGGAGCATTGTTACTCGGACAATACTAATCTATAATTAAATATTTACCTATAATATAATATTAATATGAGGAAAGGTTGAAATCAAGATCTTTAGTATCTAATATTGATCCAAATAAAATATATATGCTTTTCGCACGAAGGATATTATATAATATATTTCGCTTCCGTAATACGTAATAAGAATAAATAATTTTGATAATAGTTGGAAGATAATTATTTGAAGGTTATCTCATTAGCTCTACTCTTATACTATATTATTATAATATATATATATATATATATATTATAATATATATACTAATATATTACTCATACTAAATATATATATTTAAATATACAATATTTTAATATATAATATTATATATATATATTTATTAATATATATATATTATATATATATTATATATTAATTAATATATGATATATATATATATATTATTATATATATATACTATTTATATATATATATATTAGATATATATATATATTAGTATATATATATATATATACTATATTTTAAACTATATTATTACTTATATATATATTATATATATATATATATCAAGAGCAAAAACAATGAAATACAATACAGAGTGGTAAATAAAGTTCTATATATTTATATTTATAAATATACACTTTAATCTTGAGAGAGAAAATTATTTAAATAAGGGTAGAGTTATTGGGACCTATTATATAATAATGCGTAATAACGTTTTTCGTGAATATACTTATTAATATAAATCATTATTGTGTCACTTCTAACAGACGTCAACTAAAACATATTAGTTTAGTTTGGCCTGTCTGAAGAGGCAAATAAATTTAGTCATTATTTAGTTTGGCATATCTAATGAAGAGAGACACAAGTGAAGTTGTCGAAAAGTTATGCCTTGGTCTCCGATTCTCCACCCAGTGTTATTAATATATCTTACTTTCACGAACTTAATGTCCATTTTATTTAAATATTTTATTCTCATTATTTATACTAACTACTTCTTATGTTTATTTGATGGTTTTATGCTATCACTTATCTCTAATGTTATATACGGTGTACATTTGAAGTGTCTGATTAAGTGACTCAGTCAAAATCAGTATTTTATACCATTTATTCTTGTTTACTTCAAATATTATAAATTATTTATTTATATAAATAAATATTTATCTCACACGCTTTTAAAAAGTATTGTATGAACATAAACATACAGTCATTTTTCATTAATATATAATATATTAATATATATATATATATTATATATACTAATATTTATTATATTATATATAATATATATAATATATATATATTATATATATATATATATATATATATATATATATATACTAATATATAAGTTATTATATATAGAATATCTCAATATAAGTATCCTTGTGAATAATGCTAGATTTATAGTTGTTTTCCTCATAAGTAATTACTAGTATAAAAAGCAATTTCCAGATGAAAATCATTATGGTCCATAACAAATATCTTAATTTTTATTTCTTATGAATTAATCTATATATATTATATCTATATATTATATATTCATTTATTTCCTCATTTACCTTTTAAAAAGTAATTCAATGAATATTACTTCACAGGAATAAGATAAGTGTTAATATTTCCCCCAAAATTGCTTCAACTTTATTGTATCTATATATTTTTTAATATCATTCCCCTATTATTCTCTCATTACCACTATGAATTTAAAAGCTTCAGAATTTTTGCATTTATTAAAATGAGATATATGAATTGAATCAATACTAAATGAGTTTATATATTTAATATTATATATTATATTAATTTATTATACTAATATATATATAATATAGTATTAATATTATATATATGATTAATTATATAAATATATATATATATATATATATATATATTATTATAAATATTATAATATAATATATTAATAATTTTTAATATACTATATATATATATATATATATGGGGTCTTATGTAGATGTGTAAAAGAATGTAGCCGAAGTCATAGTGTTATTTGCTACAATTACAACGCTTTCTCAGATATACTACTCTTTACAAGCATACAATATGCAACTAAGCTATCTCATGACGGCATAATAATTTAATTAACATGAAGTAGATAAAACTAGTTTTATATTTAATGGTTCTATACATTTTATATTGCTACAAGTCTGAATTTGTTTGTTACATGCATTATTATTATAGTATGAGTGAATTTTCTTCAATTAAATAGATAATTTAATGTGATGTAAATAACATGATTTAATATAATCTTCAGTAGTGAGATTATAATTAAACACTTTAATATTCATTGTAACAAGTGATTGAGGTGGATATTGAATTACCTACAAACTAATTGAAGAGGAAGGAATCGAAATAGATTATGCATTTATTTTTAAGTTAAATAATCGGAATACTCATGAACATAATAAATATTAGTATAATATATTATATAATATATATATAATATATATATATATATATAGTTATATATATATATAAATATATATATATATATATTATATATGTATATTTATATATTATAATATATATATATTTATTATATTAATATATATAATATTTATATATAATATATATATATATAATTATATAATAATATTATAAAATTAAATATATATATATATATAATATATATATATATATATATAATATATAATATATATAATATATATATAATATATTATAATATATTATAAATATATATTAATTATAATATAATACTATATATATACTATATATTTATATATACTATATATTATAATATTAATTATGCTGGGCATTAGTTTTAAAATAACTTAATTTCTTTAGCTACATTCATAATATTCAATTAACGCTTAAAATTATATTTTATATTTTGCACTAACGTAAACCTTTTAAAATATATAAAGTATATATATATATATATATTATATATATTTAAATTCTATAATTCTAATATAACTATATAACTATATATTATATATTATATATATATATATATTAATATATATTATTATATATAATAATTATATATATATTATATGTATATATATATATATTAATATATAATATATAATATTAGAATATATAGAAATAGAAATGTAAGGATCATGTATATAAGTAGCGCGTGTGACGGCATACTGAGGAGAGAGAGAGAGAGAACGAGAGAGAGAGAGGAAGAGAGAGAGAGAGAAGGAGCAGAGAGAGAGAGGAGAAGGAGAGATATCAAATGGCTGCAGCCATAAAAATACACTCACTAAGAAATTTTTAATATATACAAAACGTTATGAATATTTCTTTAAAAAAAAAGACAAATAATATATATATATATGATAATATAACATAAATAAAAAATTCAATTTACAAGTGTATTTTGGTTAAACACTTTACACCTCTCAAAAAAAAAAATCGCCTTTCTAATACTACTACTATTGAATTACAATTTTATACTAAAATAATCACAAGATATGATAAACAGCGTCATCTAAATTGCCTTTTGATACAGCAGCTCGGTGTGATTAAGTGACTTTTAATTATATATCACATGATTAAATTTAAAACTATTAATTTAAATCAGCTGTAGCGCATAATATGCTTCATTATTACTCAGTATATGCACGAATTATAGTCATAAACATATATTTAGACTACAAAGTGAGTGTATTATATGACACTCATTATAATCATATATTTAGAACTCACGATATATTTTCAAATAACCTCAATGGTCAAATAAATTAACAATAAAAGAAAAGGAGGTGCTATATTTAAAAACACAGCCCCTTAAACAGAAGCGAGTAAGAATAAAGGCGAAACATCTTATTCAAACAAACACAGAGGACAGGTCAATATCTAATTAGATCATGGAGACCTGAGGAAATAATGGATTAGGGTTTAATTATAGGGGTCAGGTCATTTAAAAGGATGAAAGAGGGGGGGTTGGGGGTGAAAGGAGCAGGTCTAACATGTTATTCTTAGAAAGGTATATTATAGACTCACAATAATCTCTATTATTATTGATTAATTATTAAATATACATATATAAATACACACTTAATAATACTAATAGAGACTGAAGATGGATAATATAACTACATATTATTTGGAGCTAATTACTTTAACATGCATAATACTAAATAGTGAAAAAGGAAGGGGTTTTGTTTATCTGTTTGAATTTGTTCACGTGATAGAGGTATAATTATATAATTTGAGATGATAAAATAAAAGAATGGGAAAATTAGTCTTACTTCTTTACAGTCAAAGTAGCATAATTGATAATTAATTATTTTAAATTACTTTAATTCTATAACAATAATAAGATTATCACGGTATTCTCTCTTTCTCTCTACTCTCTTCTCATCTCTATATAATATATATATATTATTCTCTAAATGGGTCTCGTAGTGCGAAGGTGGGTTGTCAATACTTCAGCTAGATATCACTATCTCACTCACTTGACCTTCCTCTTAAAGCAATTTCCAAATCCTTATTATTGTATTTTGTCGAAAAAATCGGTTAAATTTTTTTTTATTATTTGTAGAAAAAACTGATAAAAACAATATATAGATATTGAACTAGCTATATATAAATAGTTGATAATAGTATTAATTAAACTAATTAATCATTACAGGTGTATTATAATTATATATATTTTTATTATATTTAAATAAATGGATTTCAAGAATTTATTTATCTATCCTATAGCTAATTCTCTGATTTTTAAGAACTAGTTCAACTAACTTTGGTGTCTCTGTCTATACAGATTTTGATTGTGTATTGTCATTTTTATATTTTTTATAGATATTTTCTAGTGATGATTCAGTATAGACATCTTTCGAGTGAAATTTCAGGAGGAAATCTCAAAATAGTCGTTTTTAATACAAAAGTTGAAGAAAATCTAGATTGCAATCTGACACTACGTACATAAACAATCACCATCGTTATTATATTCAACTAGAATTAAAATAGACAGACTCAACATTATCTAAAAATCGACACAGAATTAGACACTTACATGAAAAATCAAGTTATACATATTTGAAACATCAGCGTATAAAGTTATTACAAAAATTTAATTATACATGGCTACTTTATAGAATTTTATTTCATATAATTGAATAATATATAATAAACAGATGAAACTTATCACTGAACTACTTATAGTATATAATAATAAATAAAACTGAGATAAATAAAATAATACATATAATTTACAATATTTAGGAATCAGCGTGATATAAAGACTATTAATTAACAAAATATAGTATAAAAAAAAAAGATACCATAAAGTAAAAATTAAACTCACAATATTAAGGTATAGGTCATTACGTGATAAGCCGACTGGGTAACAGCAGGGTAGGGTACAGTTTTTTCCTCATCTACACGTAGGTGAGGAGGGGCGGTAGGAAACCCTCGCCGACAATATCAATAATAATATACTCAAAAGACATTAAAGTACATTAGACATTAAGAACTAATTATGAAATATATAATAGACATGTAAATAAAAGCCACATGGGCGTGAGTGAGTTCTAGTGGAGCACCCTTGACACCCGGAGTAGGGGGGGGAATATTAAGTTCCTAACTATATACTATATATACTGTCGTTCCTACACTTATCACGGTGAAAGGTACCGAGTAGATACCCTCACGTAATCTACTGCTCATCACTTATTGCTGAGGTTTTATACGCTTGGGTATTGCTTTATAAGTATATAATAATAAAAAAATAATAAATAATATTATAATAAATTGATTAACTCTGGGTAGATTGTAAAACGTACTGGTCCATAATATTATTTTATTTTTGGATATAATACATGTCATCATATACGCTTTGAACATATTGTCACAGAGTTAAGGATCATCACTTAACTCCCTTAAATGAAATGAATACACTTGACTAGCGTGACCAAATATAATAATAAAAAATAAAAATATTTACATAATACTTAGTACTAGGTAAGTCGTAAAATATCATAATCAAGGAGTTACTCTATATAATTTAATTAATATATATATATATAATATTATTATATATTATATATAATATAATTTATATATATAATATTAATATATATAATATTATATTAATATATAAGTAATATATATTATATATAATATTATATATATATATATATGACTACGAAGTTCACTGTGATATCGTTTGGCTCAGTGAGTTAAGGCGAGCTTTTTAGATTACGCTTACAGTAAACTTATACGTAATTCTCTTCAATTATGTATGATTTATGTATGCTCGTTCGTATAACTACGTTGAAATACTCACTCACACAAAAATAAATTTCGTCAGGTAGGGAATGATTTTTCATATTTGTGATAAATTAGTATTTACCGCACTCGATTACATTGAATTTATCAATCATGGCAATAAAGCGATAGATTAATTAGTAGCATTGAGGCTCCAATCTTGAGTTGACCATATGGCACACACTACATCTTCACTAACTTGAATATATATAAGCCTATATAACAAATAAGATAGAGGGACAGATATATAATAATTATTATTATAGTCTAAATAATCACTCAGTAAAAAAAATCAGCTTCTACTGCATGTACTTTCATGCGACATTGGTGAAATGAGCTGCTGATATTAGGATTACAATAACGCTATACACGCCACTAAAAGGCGGTAGGTATACAAGTACATCCTACGTCAGTACTTAGTGCGTTGTGCTTTGAAATAGCAGGGCTTTTGCTTATCTATGAATGACCTCAAATATATCTTTAGCATCTTAATTATATATATATATTATATATATATATATTAATACAGCTATTTTCGTTCAAGATAATACAATATACAGGGCCATATAATCACTCCTGAGATACTATGACTCATACACACACTGTGCCGGATTGAAGTTTGTTATCACTATATATGTGATTTGGCATAGAATTGTTCTACCATATTGTTAATTAATAGTCGAGTGATGAGGTGAAAGTGACATAATATATATTTGAAATGATAAACAGAATAATATTTTATTATATTAGAAAACCGTAAAAATCGCATCAATCGTGGGAAAATCATAAGCACTCTAATTTCTCATCGATGAAACGGCCGAGTTAAAACTTCAGCATAATATCCACCAGCCACTCATTTTATTATGAAATAAATATTATCTTATTGATACGCGACGAACATATTTGAGTTGATTATTGATTTAAAACTTATTGTATAAATAATATACTCAATAGTAGATAAAAATTGTCAACTTTTTGTGATTTTAGATATAGTAAATATGGGAGTGATTAATAGTATAATATTAAGCATCTTTATACACAAGATATAAAATTTTATAATATTACCTAGATAGGGAATGTGTGAAATAATATGTGAAAAGTTGTGTAATAAATAGTTAAGGTTGTGGCACAAATTATCACATATTTACTAGATGATAGTATTATAAATGTTAAAAAGAAGGATGGATTCAAGTTAAAAAAAGAAGTTATTTTTTTATAAAGTGCAATTGGACATAAGCAATACCATACGGTCTAAGGTAAATCTCATATAACGTTTATTATAGTTACTATAGTCATATATACTATATCTGACTGAACTGTAACTAAACCAATTGGTTCACGAAATGGTCGATTTCTAGAAAATATAAATATCCTAATTGACTCTATAATAGTTGATATGATGATAATGTGATGTTGTTACTAGCTGCTGTCTGATGAATTCAATAGTTGTATTATATGTGCTGGTTGAATGATGTTGATAGATATATATATGACATGGACTAGTGTCATATTATTATTATTATTATTGTGTCAGCTTGTGGTGGTGAATTGCACTCTACTCTAACTCTATATTGATTATTGATTGTGAGTATTATTGTCATGCTATAGATTGCATCTCTTGAATGATGATTGAGAACATGTGGTCTATAAATTGACTATTTTGTGATACTAGATAATGTTTCAATGTTAATTAAATATCTTCATGTTGAAAAGAATAATAAAAATAAAAGAACAACAGAAATGTCCCCATGTTTAAATTATTAAAAAGAAATTAGAAGAAAGAAGTGAGGCTATATAGATACGGCATCGATTATGTGCAAAAATTATCCTTAGAGCTCTCTAGGACTTCCATAGTGACCAGCTTTGCTTAAAGGACGCCAGAAAGTTTTTTCTGCGCTCTTTCTTAAGCTCATAATTGCATGTGCTATATAAAAAAACGATAGAGATATAACTCAGATCGAATTAAGGCAGTTTCGTTTTTTTTTTCTCGAGAGATAGGAGATCGGTTAGGACAGAGAAGGTGGGTAGAGTGATAACAAATATTGTCGCTTCACTCAGCGGTAAAGAATCTTCTCCTATATTCTGTGTAATATATAAGATCTAGTATTATAGGTTAGTAAAATAGCGGTAAGAAGTACATTACAGAATTAAGGGAAAATCTTATGTTGATGAGGGCTTTATAGTTATTTACTCGCATATCTCTTTTCTATGATCTAGAGGAGTGGTGAAGTGGAAAATGAAAAAAAGTATAGTGACGCATAATAGGAATCGTTTAAATGACTAATACCTTTCTTCTTGTTAGACATCCCATATTCCAAATAAGTAGATAAACAACAGGCTATGAAGATTAATACATGTTGATATGAGCAATAAAAGGTAGATCAGAAGTTTTCAAAAACTGCAAGGTATCAATTTTAAAATAAGCAGATAAGTTAACTGCCGGTTACCTTTTCTGAACTGTGAGTTTTTAGTGTCATATGAGGTTATTAATATTATAATAATATGAATATTATTAAACTCAATATAATTTCTAAAATAACTAGACATTAGTATCAATAATAAATATATTAGCAATTATCTCAAATTACATTCTAATTTGAATAAGTTAGTCTACTATAATATGATATAGTATATATATATATATATATAATATATAATCATATACTATATTTTAATATTAATGTATAAATATATATAATTATCCATTACAGACACCTTATAACTCATAATATAAATTATGAGTAATGCTACACAAACAGTACATAAAAACATTAAAACTTGGCAGCAATTTCTCATGTTCATTAGAATATACTCTATAATAATTATTCCAGGCATTTTTGATGTGAATAATAGGATATAATAAACTCATTTTAAAACATGTATTAAATCAAATTTTTGGGACTAATGGGTCGTTGTATAAATAATCAACATAAGTGTGATTATCTAAGTAAATCAAATAATTAATTCAATTATTTTATATCTTTGTACAAGAGTATAGGCAATTATTATAATATTCAATTACTCATACCCTGGGAAATTATTCTTTATATAAGGTTGTTCGCTTAATCCAAGCAGAATGAAATCATATTCTGGATTTTGTCAACGCATTTGGTTCAATCAACTTTTTACATTTCAACATCTCTTCATAGACTAACATCATTATAGCTTTGCTCACTAATTAGAGGTATAAATAGACAACCTTTTTCCAATATACTATTCTGATATTATTTCACTTAGAAATGCTTGTAATGTTTTTACTTGTCAGTACTCCTCTCTCGTCTACATACATCCTTCTTCTCTCATCATTCAGTCAATCTGCTCTCTCACTCATCTCTCTCTCTCATCTCTCTCTCTCTCTCTCTGCCTCTCTCTTCTCTCTCTAACATTCAATTTAATTAATATTCATATAAGTATCTTTAAAACTTTGATTTTATTATATCATTACCTCTTTATTATCATTTCATTTTTCCATATAATATTATAAATATATATATATATATATATATATATATATATATAATATATATTATATTATATATATTATATATATATATATATATATATAATAATACTATATTATATATTATTAATATTAATTAATATATTAATTATTATATATTATATTATAATATGTGAATAGTAATATATGATATATTATACTGATGAATATATTCGTGTTTATAAGCTTCTATATAACTTAGTTATATCGCTATGCTTATATACGAGGTCATCAGTGCGTAATAAGCTCAACAGATTTTAAACTATTTTGGTACTAACTTGTAGCCTTACTTATACTATTAATAGATTAAAGTCAGATCCTATATATTATCACTATTCTACTAATAATAGAGACGTCCAATAGATAATTGCATTATGGCACGTATCGTGTGATGCTGATTAATGTGATAGTCTTTTCGACATCGGAAATACGGTTAGTGTGGTGAACTGTGATCGTAGACAGCGTTTGAATAAGTTTCCATATATGGTATTCTCTTAATACCAATCACGTTTGACTTAATGTTTCAATAAATGTTCTTAACGTTGTTGATTTTTGTAGACTATGATTTGACATTATTTAAGTGTGTGTATATTAACTGCTCTCTTGTTTTAATCTATAATATTATATCTGTTTTATATTATGTTATTTTATATATATATATGTGGTATTTATACTTTCATAGTTTATAGGTTATATATTATAGTAAAAATAGATATATATATATATATATATATATAATAGTATATATATATATATATATTATATAATATATATATATAAATATATAGAGAGGAGAGGAAGAGAGGAGAGGAGAGAAAGAAGAGAGAGGAGAGAGAGGGAGAGAAAGAGAGAGAGGAGAGAAGAGAGAGAGAGAGGAGAGATGAGGAGAGAGAGAGAGAGAGAGAGAGGAGAGAGAAGAGAAAGATGTTCCGAACAATAAAAAAAATATGAATTAAAGTAAAATTAACAAGGATATTAACTCTCGTAGAGGTCAAAAAAAAATAATTTACGTAAGGGGGGGTTTTAAAGGAAATATTTAATTTAAATTTAATTTCAACACCTTATAAATTTTTTAATATTAATGTTAAGAATTAAAAATAACAAGTAAATGTCTAATTTATAATATGGTATAGTAACTGATATATATAGTAAGATAATATATATATATAATTTTAATAATTATATATATATATATATATTATATATATATTATATAGCATATAATGAAGGAGAGAGAGAGAGAGAGAGAAGGCAGTTATATATTTTGAAAGAATTCGAGGTAATCCTTATAAAAGATAAGTTATTCGTTTTATTTTTTGGCTCTTTGAAACTTGTTAGATTATGTTATGTCACTATCGTCTCACTCAGTATTTTACGTCTTTTAGAATATGTAGCTTACGTAGTTCATAATTCGTCCAAGAGGAACAAGTCTATGTTCTTTTGAATGAGGATTTATCTTGTGGCAGGTCTTTCATTTTTTATTTAATTTTAAAAGGTGTTTTTTGTGCATAACACCTCTACCGTATTTTAGTTGCATAATTTCTTTTATATTTATAATATTTTATCGTTTTATGTTCGTAAATGATTGTAATCTTTTTTTATTCGTTCTTCATCACTCTGTTCTTCAGGTGCGTTGTGAATCTGCTGTTAATAAGTTATCTTAACTTCTTTCTGGAATATTTTTTTTATTCTCATGTTTTACATATTTATTTATAGTTAAAATAAGTATAGTTTATACATTTTAATCATTATTATGTTTTTAGTGAGTGAAGCACGATTTAAATATTATTACTGATTTCAGCCTTTCGTTTTTTTGTCTGTCTGTTTTGTCTGTTGTTTTTTAGTTAATGCTTGTTGGTTGTGTGTAGCTGATTGATGGTGATGGCAGGTTATTTGCACAGACGCGGGCTTTCTATCGACTATTATCAAATCATCTGCAGGCTTACTCTCTAACATCTGGCTAATAACCGTGAACACCACTCATACTCTCATAACTTCATAAGCCTAACACTATTATTGGCTCCTGTCTGAGATCCGACTAAGATAGCTAAGAATTTTCTTCTCTAACTCGTTTGATAATGTTCCAACTATAACTTTATTTCATAATTTTCGTCTAAAGGTGAGTATGTGCCTATTAGTTTAACATAATTACTTCCCTGTAACAATCGTCTCCGTGGAATGACTGCTCGAATCGTGTTTTGACCTATTTCTGATGTTGGTAGGTGGGCTTAACAATGCTTTCGTTCCCCGTAGTATTGACTCACCAATACCAAGGATATCTTAGTGCTTCTGCGTGAGTGAGGGCAGTAGCCTCTGCGTTAATACTAAGCAGAGCAGAGTTTTCGGCCTTTTTTGAAAGATCTCCACTACTATGAACACACACACATGTCTTATATCCATGCATTGACCTGACAATACTGAGAGTAGTCCCTCTAGTTTTTAACTTAAGGGATTTCAATGTACATTTTAACACTATGAGAATTGCTTGGGGCAGGTCGACTTCGTTCCTTAATCTCCGTGACTTTTAGGTCGGGAGACAACGGGTCAAATGGCTCTTAGACTCAGTATATAGCATTCTCAAGGCACGATTTCTGGGAGGCAAACTACACGAGTGAAAGAACCCTACATACACATTTTATCCAAGGGGATCCAGATCGCTATGGGCTCACCAATTCTTGAACACAACTACACTGTTATTAGCACTTGACCGCTGCAATTGTTTTTCATTCCCTAGTTTTTTCCATCCTTGTTTCTTTTCTTTTTACTTTTCCAACAAAGATACAACCTACTTTCGCCTCCTATCGGATAAATCTGAACACATATCGGGAAAATACACAATTTGTCTTATAATAGTCTCTGGGCTAATTCTTGACAGTGAATGGTTAAACTTCTTCTGTGAACAGAGCTTATGCCACGCCCTGACTTGTCTCGTCCTGCATCAGCTGCCAGTTCTGTGTCCCGCCCTCCTAAAGGGTATTTTTCTTGTTTTAATGAGATACGATTACTCGTAACTTTTATTTCACGCCTCGGCATATCCTAACGCGTTCTGGGAATTCAAGGTAGACACGCACACGTATTTGATATATATATAAATATAGTATTGATTTTTGGTAGCTGATATATTGTAGGTGAGTAGCCTTTAGCGTATATCCTTTACTTACGAATAGATATTATTATACTAATCATAATATATAATTGGAATGACGCTCGTTGTGCTGTAGCTATGGTGACCATATACTATAGCCTTTCGATCTTATCTGATAACTGATAGCTGTGAGGAGCTTAGTATATAGTTACCGGTTGGATCGGGCATGAGCAAGAGTTTTACATATATTCTCACTACTAATCTATATCTTCGATACTAAATATCTTTCTCTCTCCTCATTATAATCTACATGGTTCGAATCGGCTTGTTCTCCTGGGTCACATCTTACAGGGTTCATGAGACAGTGCGTCATGCGGGAGTGTGAAAACAATTCTCGTATTCTCGCCCTATCACTTACTTGCCTAATATTTCATTCCTGCTAGATAAATTCGTATTGCAGGGTTAATAACTCTTCATAAGACGAGCAATATAAGCGTGTTCTTTCATCACAAAAAATCACTTAGGCACGAAATTGTTGCGCACAAATATACTTTATTATTTACCTCACTGAGAATTTTCTCAGCTAAGGGTATGCGGTACTACTGACAAAAGTTCTATTCTGGCTCAGTTTGCAAAACATCTCTAACACTTCTTGAGTAAATCTGTCATTTGCTTCCTCTAATTGGTTAGGTGGTTTTCGCATCGTGATGGTTTCTGGGTTTTGCTGGATAGTGTTCTCGGCTCAACTGAAATAGGCGCAATCTACTTCGGCCCTATCTATTTTTTCCCCAGTCTCTAACTCAAAAGTAGGTAAGTCAATAAGTAGTTTGAGGACGAATGTTTGGCATTCTTCCTCCTCAAAATCTTTGAGCCTTAAAATTAAAAACCTCGCCGCCTCTCGTCTCTTGTTCTACCTCATTGTTGAACTTATTGCTTGGAAGGAAAATTGTGGACTATGAGGCCTTAAAACCTTAATGTGATAGTAACGAGAGAGAGACATAGAGACGCTGAGAATGACAGAGGGAGTGCATGGGACTCGCATGAAATAGATAAGACGGAACGTTAGAGGAAGGCGAGGTGGCCGGATGGCATTCCTGCGCCCGAAGTTTATGAGGGAGTGTGCCTTCAGCAGGTGGCTGACGACCGACGGCCCAGCTCGTTCAACTTTATTCTCTAATGTCTCGATTACTAAACACTTTCGGCGCTCAGTAGGTGATGGGAGAGGAGAGAGAAAGCGAACGAGAGACGCAGACAGGAGATGGTCGGAAAGCCGATCTCCGAAAAAGGATTAGATCACCGCTCTGATCCTCATATACTTCCTAGCACCAGAGTACTTAGTGAGTTCTTACTTGTTAGGGTATGCTGTCCTATCAGACATACTCGTATATAATAACATAAATTATTTCTATAATGAATCTTTGAACAAACCAACCCTAATCCTCTATACTCAACACGTATCGCATCAATTTACTTTCTTAAGAACATACCACAATAATAAAGAACCTGGATTGCTTTAAAAAAAAAATAAAATATCAACTTACGCTTTCCGACTCGCGTGTTAGCACTTACAATGTCGTGGTTCCCAAGATTTAGAGCTTTAGTAGAACAGACACAGCAGCGCTATCGGAGGTCTACTGCGATATACTTTCCTTATCTTACTTGATATTATGGTTTATCCTACGAACGGAAAGCTCCTTTAGGAACTACGGGGAGACACCTTGCGTGGTGGCTGCTTGACATATCCAAACAAGGCATTTGAACCGGGTATGGCAGCGTCATGTGCTCTCACCCATTCGTCAGCTCCTTACCTTTCTCGAGTTTTCCTTACTCCGTTCACACACATCAGTTTATTTTTATGCGCTACACACTTTTTCACACTACACAATGTTATATTGTCATACACATAGTTTTTTTCCTCTCAATCAATAATGCGTCAATGTCGGAATATTAGTCATATATATAGGTGATACTATGATATACTTGTTTGATATGGGTAATAGATATCGTATACTTAATATCTATTCTTCTATTTTTCTGTATATTTAATTGTGGTATGTTTTACTATACGCTTACAGCGTTTCTGTCCTTATATCTCTACTCTATAATATTATTCTTTTATACTCATTTATTTATTATTAGATTATCTATTATCTCATACTAGAAATATCTAGTTTGCAGGGTTACTAAGAATTAATTTCTGCAACTTCGTAATGGCCGATGACTCGACCTGTAAAACCTCTTTGTCACGGTAACTAGTAGATTCATTCTTCAAACTCACTAAAATAGCCTTCTATACATCTTACTATCATATGGTAAATAGATCAACTGCAAGTCCGCTCGCGTTTGGACTTCTCATGATCTCTCTTTTATAAACACTAATGACACTATAGCACTCTAGAATTGCCCCAGTTGCCTGATGCTTAATCTTCGATTCTCATTTTTTTCGCCGCTGATCTGGATAGAGATTTCCGCGGTGGGAAGAGGGGTCGTCTCCACAACTTTGTGAAATTTAATCCTTTAAAAACTCAACTTCACGAATTATCTTTGATCAACGGGTTCACTCTCTAAAACACCATCAACAAGAAAACTTTCCTATCAATCTTTCGACGGTTCTGCAAATCGTTTGCTCTTTCCAAAAAGAAAAATTCTCCTGTTGACACATTTTTAAAAAATTGAGACATCCCCCAATTTGGGCCTTGGAAAAATAATACACAAAACTGTAAACAGAACTTGAATAAAAATTCTGTGTAAAAAAATTCAAAGAAAAAAACCATCTTTTTCCTAAGTATAACGAGATCAAAAATAAGTAGAAACAAAACAAGAAGATTAGACAATAAAAAAGATTAAATCGGAGACGGCCCACCTCGGGGCTCATGGATAGAAAGACTTTGAGTCTGGAGGGTATCTAATGTTTAAGTAACTTATGGCGAGACTTTTTTTTTCTCCCGATGCTCCGTGACTTCCTCCCAAGATTCGTTTTGGGTGGAAAAGGCACTTTAAATTTTTTGCCTTTCAGCTAGTATAAAAGTCGGCCTTACTATTCACTTACGCCGCCCCGCCCTTAGTATGGAGGTAGCTCCCCTGCTCCTTCACATATCTGGGGGCGGATAACTAAGGATTTATCAAAACAAAAACAAAAACCGTGCCTCTTCTTTGACAGGTTTCTGTTACCGCATAAAGATTTCAAAATCTGAAGGCCAAAAGGACTATTATAAACTGGTTCCGTCAGCTTAAGAAAACTTACTTTCCGATCTAACAATCACTTTAGTAACCGCGGTCTGAGTAATAGATCTTTGCGGCAGAAAAAAAAAAACTTTGATCCGCTGATATAGTTGGTTATAGGTATTTATATCCTTTTTTATCATAGGTACTGCTATATAGTTATATATATATTATATATAATATATATATATATATATATATATATAGATATATATATATATATATATTAGTATATATATATATTATATATTATATTATGAATTATATGTCATAGATAGTAAAGCAGGTATTGCTCTATAGGGATACTATGGTTACACTATTATATATATATTAATATATATATTATAATATACGTCATGTTAACCTACCACCTTATTAAAGCTAGACTTACCCTTCTGGTGCACAACGTAGGGTTGATGCTTGTGTCCTGGCTTGAGTTTTGTGTATGGCATTATTGGCAACTCAAGGCTAGTTCACTATAATTATGGGCGGTGCTATTCCTATCCTTTTTCGCTGTCCACTTATCTTATATCTTGTTGTTATGTGGAATTCTAGACAGGTTCAATCAATTCTGATTAAGTTTCCAATCGCTTGACAACTCTTAAATATTTCCCTTACTTAACAACATCGGGTAAATCTCGCACTTATCATTAAAGAAATGCGTTATCTGTGTCTCACCACTGCATATTGCACAGGAAGCGCTCCAACTTTCTGCGATTTTTATTTGTAAATCATGGAGTTGCTTTTTAGGACTCAAACGACATCTCATAATAAATGAAGAGGGGGGGGGGCAGAGCAGTGAGGCAACCCCAGAGAGAGATAGAGGAGAGAGCTTGAATATAGGGAGGCGTGAGTAAAGGATGGAACTGAGGGAGAGAGCGAGAGAGAGAGAGAGAAGAGAGATGACGATGGTTATAACTTAAAAAAAAATTTTTTTTTAAATTCTAAACAATTAAAAAACGCGATTCGGTTTTTTTTTTACATTTTCATACTAAAAAAACAAAATAATTTATTTTCGCTTTTAACCAACACTACAGATCTCAATTTTTAATTTTTAATTCCAATTTCAATTACTTTTATTTTTAATTCGCACACACACTTTTACTGTTTCGAAACTGTAAAAAAAAAAAAAAAAAAAAAAAAAAAAAAAAAAAATATATTATATAACTATATATATATCACATTCATTGAATTTTTATTCCTTCTATATAATAAGCTTCACAAATTAGATTTTATAACTTAATATTGTTTTATACGTATATAAATATATTAGTAGTCAAATATAACTATATCAGGTCGTTATCCCGTAAAACATAATCACTAATAATGGATATTTAAAACTTCTAATTACCTATGACAATTGAGTAAACTAGACTCAAAATTAAATATATAATATATCCATGTATATTAGTGATATATTATATTTATATATATATATATATATATATTATTAATATTAATATATTATATATAAATATTATATATTATATCATATATTATTTATTAATAATATATATAATATAATATATATATAAATAACTATTAATATATATATATATATTAATATATATATATATATTATAATATAATATATATTTATATATATTATCTAAATCTTATTATATATTTATATTAAATATAACAAAATATAGGTTATATATATCATTTATTATTAACTGGTCAAGATATATATATATATATTATATATATATATTATACTGTAATATATATTAATATATTTGTATAATATATATATATAATATATATATATATATATATATATATATTATATATATATAATTATAATAATAATATTATATATATATAATATAATTATAGTTATATTAAATATTATACATATATATGTTAATATATATTATATTATATATTATATTAATATATAACGTCTTAGTTATACTCACGTTGATAACAATATGGAAATACAAATCATCAAACAGTAATATATATATGACACAGTATATACCAGTTGATTTAAGATACTACATAATTACGTATAGTATATAGTATATATAATAGTTATCAAGTATTATATATGAGTATAGTGATGACCTTAATATAATTTATACAATTATATATAGTATATATATATATATATCAGTAGTACCGTATTAATATATATATATTCCCCCCATAATCTAACCGTACCCTATACCCTTTACCCTTCGTAAATACTAACTATACAGTGAGTACACTATACATATATATACTATATTATATATATATATATCATATATATAGTAATAGAATTAAATGTATATCTATTCAATATTATTTAGTATTTATAATATATATATTAATACTTATATTATGATATAGTATAATATAATATATAATATATATTGATATTATTATTATATACAAACATATATATATTACACTATATACACCTCCCCAACTGTTTTTCATAACTCAATAATTATATATATATAAATATATATATGTATCTATTATACTCACAGTTTCACTGAATATAGTATTATTTTAAGATCATAAAATTATATAAGTATAGTGAAATATTGAGAATATATATATAAGCTATATATCATATAAATATTATATATTAATATTTTTTATAATATACAATCTACTCACTCACACTCTAAATTAAATAGTAGAATAAACCTATTGGGGACATAATTAATATAAGTTAACTTGTTAGTAATGTACATAATTAATTATATTATTATATAATATTATATATATAAATAATAATTTATATATATTATTATATAATTATAATTTAATTATGATTATTATTATTATTTAATATTATATACTATAATAATTATAATTTAGTTATTATAATAATATATAGGGTTTATATACCAAAAAGATTTATTATAATATGAATAATAATATAATAACTAATATATATATAATTAATATGATATATAATATATATATATATATATATATATATAATATATATATATATATATTATATATATATTATTATATATATTAATTATATATATATATATATATATATAAATATTATATATATTTAATATATATATACTATAACATATATATATATATTAATATATATATATATATATATATTATATTAATATATATATATAATATTATAATTATATTAACTATATTATTATAAACTCACATATATGATAATATATATTGAAATATAAATATAGATATATATATTAAATCATTTGAATAATAATATATAATATATTAATAAATTATTATTAAATTATAATAAATAATTATCAAATAATTTATTAATATAATTATTATCTAATAATTATAGTATTATATTATAAAATATTATATTATAATAATATAATACTATACAATAACAATTATTTATATATATATTTAATATATAAATATATAATATTATAAATATAATAATTATAGGGAATAATAATAATAATAATAATATAATAATATAATATAATGAATTAAAATATAAAATTATATATATATATGTTTAATATATATACTGAAAGAGAAAGATTTATTCTTATAATATATATTCACATAGTTTAATACTATATATATATATTATATATATATATCATATATATATATATATATAACATATTATATATAATATATATATATATTATATATATATTAATATAGTATAATATATATATATATATATATATATATATATAATAATATATATATATATATATATATAGTATATATATTTATTATATATAATTAATATTAATATATTATATATATATATATATATATTATATATATATATATATATATTATATATTATTCTATGTATACTACTATACTATAAGGTTATATGAAATAAATATAGTATATATATATAATAATAATATAATAGAATTAATAATAATAGTATAATTATATAAAGTAGAATTAAAATAACCTCACCACATTTAACCTAGATATCAATAATAATATATTATCTATTGAATTCTAACTTCATATTATTATTATTATTAATTAATCAATATGTATTCTAATTATATTTAATATATTTATAACTTATTTAATTTCAATTAATTAATTAAGATTAAATTGTGTATACTATATTAAGTACTTAGTAACAATTAATATTTAATATGATTAATTAATTATTTAGTATATAAAAAATCATATAAATATTATTAATTATATCTATATACGAAAGTCGTCTACTAAATCACTCATTATTTTTTTTAAATATATTTATTATCATAAAAAAACAAACTAATAAATATTATATTAATATTAACATAACAGAAATTATATATAATATTAATTAAATAATATTAAAACTATATTTATATAAGATAATAAAAAGAAATATATATTTTATTCTATATTATATTATTTATTTTTTAAGTAATATTAAATCAGTAATTATCTAACTAATAAATATCCTATTTAATTTATATATAAGTAAAAAAATTAGTAATTTATAAAAATGTTTATTTATATATACGTATATATATATATATAAGTATAATATATATATATATATAGTGAGTTTTATATAATATAGTAATATTATTTTATAAAAATAGTATATATATATGACCAAAATTTACATTGTCTCAATTATTGATATATCACATATCATCATTATACATCCTATATATATATAAGGCTTTATATTATATATATATAATACGTAATATCTTCTATCCTCATTATATGTGACGTAGGGGCATTTATGATAGCAACTCTGAATCGATACCTAAAGATAACCATGAAAATTATGAGAAATATATAAACTCATGCAAGCACACATAATTATTTAGTATGATAGACATTTATATATATAGAGTGAAGCTCACTATTAGTCTATACTCGAGGTATATCATACTTATATTATATATATAATATTTTTATCTTCATTTCATCTATATCTTAATAATATATATTAACTATCTAATCTACTAAGTCTGTATATAATTATATAGCTCATATATAATATATATATATACATGTCTTAGTTAGATAAATACTTTTTTTTGAGGCTCTTTAGTTTGTTTGTACTCTTCTAGTGTGTAATACTGTGTTTCTCAATTGAATTTGAATGAGAGAGAGTATATAGATGAATAAGTAATAAGATAGTGAAGAGATAGATGAATGAAGAGAGAGCAATATAGTAAGTAGTATATTATAGAATTAGCTAGTAGGTAATAATATTTAAAGTATATTTATTTAAAGTTTTATGATTCATTATATGGTATAATTTATGTATAATATGTAGGTGAGTAGGATTTTAAGTATAAAGAATATTTAAATAGAGGCTGAACGTATTAACTGTATATAAAACAACTTTTTGTGAGTATGATTATTTACCGATACACGATTCAAAGCACTCCACACTATTAACGTGGAATAGTTGTTGAGATAGGCTATAACTGGAAAATTGATCGTCTAGAGATTCAAAATTATGGATCAGTATTTAGGATATGTGAACAATACTATGTGATAATAGATAGGGTGAGTGGAGCTCGCTTGGTGAGTGGGCGAGGAAAATTATCCGATAACATTGATATAATATTTTTTAATTTTTTTAATTTTTAATAATGGAATCTATTTATTAACTTCTTAGTCAGTAAAATTTAAAGATACATTCATCTGTACTTTTGTATCAAATTTACGATATTAAAAATATATTTAGTGGATAATGATAAAACATTTCCATTCATTTATTCAAACAAAGTTTCCATGCCACAGAGAAGGAGTGGAGAGTGCAGTCAGTGAAAATCTGACGGGAAGTAGGTGAGAAAGGGTGAGGCAAGAGCAATGATATGAGCTTACGTTGTTTTATGACCAATGCTAAATAACACATACTGAACATAAAATATTAGGTTCGATATACTTCCATTGCAATAAGAGATAAAATAGGTGAATAAATGTATTAATAAAAACGCGTAAAAAAATCTTGTTTTCGCAATTCGTTTTGAAATATACTCTCAGGCAAGATTACGATGTGTGTTCTATAATATAAATGTTGAAAAGAACATTGGTATTAGAATATAAGAAAACCTTATCCTGCCTCCAAAACCCCATTTTGAGCAGCTCCTCGGCCTTATTTTGGATTTTCATTTTGGAGAATATACGTACGGCCTTAAGCGCCGTCTCTTTTCTCTCACAATATCTTTATCTCGATGCAATCTGTTTCGTAGTGTTCAATTAAATTTCACAACTCAATAATTTCTATTTCGACCCATGACAAGGCCAATAGAGGAACTTTTTTTTCTAGTGCCGTTTCTGTGTTTTTTGCAACTCGGCTCTATTCGTGTTTTACAATCACCCGAGGCAGCTGAGGGGTCTCTCGCACACATTCTTCTTGCAAAATCAAAGCACTGCAACTTGTCAAGAAGTTTCGCTACACAAAACCAAATCTCTCTATTTCATCCGTGAACTAGATAATACATCAAGATAGAAGCAAAGCTCCCTCTCTTCCAATTCATCTACGTTCTAATTGATCCGCGCTGTAAATCCAATTCTGCCCTTACCATATAATAGTATTACTCTCATTCATTAATTATTATTAATTCATTATTATTATTATTCACTCAATTCATTAATATTTTACTTATTTATATATATTAAGCTATCCAGATACTTTTTAATGTCAGAAAAACCTTACATACTAAAACACTTATTTCCCTCGAAAAGCTAATTTGGGCAAATTTAATTAATTAAAATCTCACAATTCACTTTCGACTCCCATTCACACTTTTGTCTAAACCACCTCACGCTTCACAATCGGTTATGAACATACTTTTGGATTCCATTCAGAAGCCTATACTTTCAACACTGCGCATAGAGCTTCCCTATTGAAATTGCTATCATGCGCCTGTTTGCCCAAATCGCAAAAATCTAAATACATCATATAATCTTCTTCTCTCTCCTTTTCTAATCATTTCGCTTTCAAAGTGTAAGATTTGACCTCCACATATCTTGTCTACCCACTTCTAAACGCGCACTTGTTCTGCAACAACCACATCAGTTTGTCCTTCAACAAATCACTCAACGCAACTCTTCGAACCAAAAATTAACCCCGCATGAAATATATCTTCCCTACAAACACCCTCAATAAACACTTAATTATCCCCATTATAATTCCCTACAGTTACTTCTTATTCTCTCCACACGCTTATTCCCCTTTCCTATATGGGTTATACTATCTCATTTTGCTTTCCTAAAATTCCTCTCTTCCCTCGGAAACTATACACTACCACATATAACGCTTTGGGTACAAACAATCTTCCATTCGAATCCATGCATCATCAACCTCTACCCCCCGACCATCTCGCCTCCGTATCTTGATCATATTCTTCACACACGCTAATATTTTCATTTAGCTACAGCAAATATATATTGTAACCATTCTTTTCCAACTTTTATCACTCTAACGCCCCACAACCTCCTCCTTACAATTCTGACTTCATTCCGCCCAAAAATACTTATTCCTTACTCCCGCAGCGTCATCCCCAAACCCCCACAACACATATCACTATCATTCACACAGTCTTCATATAGTCACGTGCCTACATGGTTATTATTTCAGTATTTTTCGATATATGCTTTTTCCCTTCCCATTCACACTCTTCCCTTCACTTCATCTTTCATCAGCAGTTACGGGACAGCATACGCATGTCTCATTCATCTATTCCTATAGGGAGATTCCCTTATATATCATATCTTGAAAAAAAAAATCTTTTACCGTCTTCTTCTTCAGAAGAAAAGGCTTCCGTCATTTGCCCCCTTCGAAAGTGGCTCCGCATTTCATCTTATATCCTTCTTGCCACAACACAACTGTATTTACGCGTTCTCTGCGTCAAAGTTCTTTTTTACTTTAAAATCACCGCTTGCCATTTCTCACTCTTTTCATTCGTATAATACTCGTGCGCCACTCCGCACTGTTATACCATCTCTTACTCTCCTAGCTCATATATTTAATTATATTATAATATATATGTTATATATCCTATTATATATTATCACTTCATATAACATAACAGGTCCATATTATATATAATATTATATTTATATATTACTAACACTATCTATATATATATATGATAGAATATATATATATATATATATATCTATAATACTATATACTATAACTATCTCAATTTCTCAATTCTTTAATATATATACTATATATATATATAATATATAGTATATAATATCTATATATATACTATCTACTACTATTTATATATATATATATATATATATATTTATCGATATATAAGTATAAATATTTTATTTAACTATAGTTATTTATCAATATATAAGTATATATATATATCTATTATATATATTATATATATATTAAATATATAATGACTATATATTATATATATATCCTATCTATATAATAATATTTATATAAATATAGATATGAGATAATATATATTATATCGTATATTATAATATATATATTATATATATATCATATATATTATATTACTATTGCTGTATGTATGCATATATTATATATACTCCATGTATATACTCTAATATATTATAACTATATATAGTATCTATATTATATATATATAAATATATTAATAAGTATTCTATAGTATAGATAATATGACGTATAGGAGTATATATATATCACTATATATTAATATTATTATAATATTAATAATAGTATTATTATAATATATATCTATATTTCATATAAGTGAGATATTATTTATAGCTATGATATTCGATCTCTGTCTCGTCTATACATCTCTCGTGCAGTAGTGTTCTATATATTATTACTATATAGTCGTTATCGCGTATATATACAATCTATATATATATATAGTATAATCCATTCATTATTATATTATTATACTATCTATATATATTTCTATATCTTACTATCTATATACTCTCTATATATTATCTTACTACTTTCTATTTACTTTACGACATATATTATATATATTACTCCTTTCATAATATATTATATATATATTAATATATATATATATATATATCATATATATATATATATCAATATATTAAATACTATGATAAATAAATATAATAATATATAAATATATATTATATATATTATATATATAATATATATATATATTATATAATATTATATAATATATATATAATATTTATATATTAATTTATTTATATATCAATTTTTATACTATATATAGTATACTATCTATATATATATATATATAGCTATAATATATATAGAGGGAGAATACTCTCTAGTTACCATAGTCTCTCTCTCAACCTCTCCTTAATAAATGACTTTTATTCCATAAATACTTATCCTGTCTCAGCACCTCCATCAATCAAAGAAACCACGTACACCTTCATTCTAATCATCTCATAACCCTGGCTTCAATCCATACTGCCAATTTCTCATTCTCCGTATTTTCGTCCAAGTTTTCCATGTTTTCTCACATTCTCTTCCACATTTCATTACATCAAATTTGTTAGTGGAAGCGCATTCCTATTCATTTTCCTACAAGGAAGATTACCGTTATATATATACCTTTCCTATCCTATACTTCTATAAATTTTACCTCTTTCTCTTACTCCTTTCTTTCAGAACAAGCTCTCTCTGCTATTCGCCTCCTTGAAGAAGAAAGTGGCTCCTCATTTTCCTCTCCTCCTTAACTGGTATTTAACCCTATCCACCATCTCCAAGGTGTCTCTTCTTTTTTAAATTTTTTTAACAACATAGTTCTCAGCTTGGTCCCATC